>OU426983.1:24527982-24770482 GCA_911387785.2 Aelia acuminata
TCCAGGGGTACATCTTTTCATCAACCCTCTTGGGCCACCTTACAACTTACTGCGTCGTAGATTTCTGCCTGTTACTTTACATCGGAGCTTATAGCGTTTTATGGTTTTCAATGCATTCATGAGGTTATCACAGAACTTTGAATCACAGTCCGCCTCATTGAATGAAGGATTTAATTTTTTTAACTTTCGCGTGGAATAAGTTACTTCAAGACAAAATTGGTTGATATATATATTTATTTTGCGGGGGGGGGGGATTCTTACATACTACTCGCGAAATATAAACGACCCAGCATTGCTTCCTCTTTATCGCACAAAGGTATATGATTCAAAATAGAATGACATATTTGAAGTTAAAATCGGTTGGGTGGTTTAGCCAAATTCGAACATCAAAGATCGACAAATTTTCCATTGTTGAAAGTACACATTTTAACGCCTATGACTTTAAAACTTCAACTTTAAAAAATGTTTCAAAAGAAAGTTCTAGGACATTAAATTTAGTACAGAGCAAGCTTCGTATATATAAAATTACCTTACTCCTGTATATAAATACAAATAGAAATCTCCATACTCCATATCAATGATCTTGTACCAGTCCATAAACTAAATATTATTCTTTCTTAAATTTTAAGAATTTAAGGCTTTCGACATGTTATAGATTTATATTACTTCCTATATTCCAAAAAACTGAAATTTTTATTTTGGGAAATTATATATTTTGTTCTCTTAAATTTGATTATCAACTCCTTTAATATTTTATATTTAGACAATTTTTGTTATTAGGGATAAATAAGGGAGTGATATTTACTTAAAATAAAGAAAATTAATATTTACTTATAAGAGTATTTTCGTTTTGTTATTTAAACACAAAAAATTGTGTTTGTACGATGGTAAAACTACCTCATCTTAAATAATATTTCATTCTGATTACATATGAAAGATTTAATCAAAATCGTTCGAGTCGTTTTTGCGAAATCGTAAAGAAAAGAAAATTCGTTGACATAACTCTAGGTTTACCTAATTTTGTAAAAATCTTTGCTATCACATCACGGGCATATACCTACCTACCTAAATTCAGTTTCGTATGACAAATCTTTTCTGTTTGTCGCACACATATACCATTTCGCGGGGCTTGCTTAATAAGACTCAAGAGACACCAATTGTGTATTTCCGTTGAAAAACGGAAGTCGTAATATCCGACGATTCCGTATACGGAAGTCGATTTCATTACATTATAAACTAAAATACAATAATAAACCACCAAAATACTTCAATTTGTTAACAAGAACTTAATTTAATACGCAAGTTATAACAAAGGTAGATAAAAAAAGAAAACAGGATTGGTTGGATGGCTCGTTAAAATACACAAGTACCGAGGTTATTTGCGGAGCCAAGGTTGTAGTTGCAGTGTAGTTTATGTTTGCCTACTCTAAACCTTAAACGTTAGCGTCTTAAATCTAAAAAAATAAAGTTTAGAAACGCATTATTAACACAATGAGTCTTTATAACTTAAAACCAGGACAGATTTTTTTATATCTTAAAGTAAAGACTAAGATAACATAAATAACATTAGATTAATTTTTTTAATTCATTAAAAAAAATGCACCAGAGATAGGCTCCAATTCTTGTTTTTATTAATATACAGCGGAGAGCTTTATAAATTTAGTTGTGAGATTCTGTGTTACTAGGTAATATTGTTTGAAAAAATATTATTATTTCTATTTATGAATTATGAAAACTGCGAACGTTTTTTTTTAGGATTTGAGTATCCGTGTATTAAGAGTCCTCTTCTATCCCTTCGCCCATTTTTTTCGAATCATGAATTGAATATGTTCATTCTCTCTATGCTTAAAAATAAATAAATACTATTATCTTTGTATTATGGCGGTTTAAAGAGGTATTTCAATATTATTTGAAATTCGTGCTTTGAATTTTTTAAATGGAATTAAAAGAGGTAAAATAATTCATTTTCGTTGCATCTTGTTCGAACTGATGTTCTAATATTAATTATAAGAAATGATTAAACATGAAATATATGGAAGTTTATAATGATATGAACACTGGTTCGAAAATGCAGCATTTAATTTGTTTAATAAACTTACTAATTTTGATAATTTAGACCTCTTTATGAAAATATTAACTGAAAATTAAACCAAGTATGAACAAAATTAATACTTGTTTTGAGCTTTCAATTTATTTATGTCTGTTTATTTTATATGGATTAAGAATCAAAATAAATGAATTTTAATAATTAACCAGGAGTATCGATTAAAACAAAAGCTTTGTATTTAAAACACGCGTTAATTACTATATGCTTTTTTATTTTTAGAATTATAAATAATTTAATGTTCTATTGGTATTATCCGTTAAATAAATGATTTTAGGACAATTATTTACATTAATTATTTTTTCTTATTTCTTGATGAACCCGTATAAAGAGTATAAATAAGCATACAAGGCGTATTGTTTCAAGTTCTATACTTTATTATTCGTTTCAAGGTAGAATAAAACTGGTAATATTTCTTTTCTTTTTTCTTTTAGTTTTAGTTTTGTTCTACCTTTTACGAACGCAATAATTGAAGCATGAAAATGCAAAAGGGAATAAGTATCTTAGAAATTTTTTCTCGATATCATATGAATTATACCATAGGGTAACTGTATTCAGCGCTTACACCCATCGCACCTTCTATACATTCAATGAATTACTTTCGAAGAATGGCTTTTACAAATTTAACAATTTTATAAAAAAAAATGATTTTTTTTTATTTTATTGGCACTTATTTTATTTATACCCTTTTGCATTTCCACGCTTCAATTTTGAAACAAACTTATTTTAAGAAAAAATAAGTTTCAAAAAAAAAGGAATTCAAAAATTCCTCGATAAATTTTGTATTTATGTATATCTTGCCTTGTTTTGGATTCCGAGGAGAATAACTACCTTATATTTGTACCTTACTAATTCCGAAACACCCTGTAAATGGAGATGATAGCTCATGAGGTTTTTTATTTTCATGATTATTTTCTTACCCCCTTCCCACCCCACTAAGGCATGAGGGAGCAACCGGTATCTGTTTTGCCTTGCTTACCGGTTATGACTACCGACCATGATATACACTCGGGAGACAATAGCACGTGGGTGCCCCCATGAGGGGACGACAATCCAGGGTGACTAACGCGGAGAGCGCCATCTGAAGGCCCAATCAATGAGCAGCACTAATTGCCTGCAGACAGACAGACAGAAAGCAATATACCGCGAGCTGACAGTGATACATCGCCTGCCCCCTACTAATTGAGCCCCGCATTGCTTCTGCTGCAGAATCCGATCTTAGCGCCTCCATCCAGCTTGTGGTCATCTTTGATGGATTGACTTCGGAAGTTCGTGATGACAGGGATATCGTCCGGTCAGGATGGAATCAGTTGTAGTAAGAACAAATGTTTCAAAAACAAATTCAAATATTGATCCTTGCAGATGGACATGATTAATATTGTTTCATCATAACACCAGAAATTTTCAGACTTAATTCAGTGAGACGAAGAAAATAAATTTGAACCCAATATATTAAAAAATGTGGTGCGATGCGCACAACACACAACTTTCACTAAAAACCTTACTTTGATTAGAAATTAACGAAAATGGGAAAAAAGTTATGAAATAAAGTGCCCCCTCCGTTTGATCAATTTTGATGAAATTTTTATAAATAGATCAAATACCTAGTTTTATCAAAATCGTTAGAGCCGTTAAAAACTTATTTTAAATAATTTGTTTTTGAAGAGAAATGATTTGGCTCCGCCGGGAATCGAACCCGGGTCTTCCGCGTGACATGCGCGGTATGCTAACCATTACACCACGGAGTCGCTTCCAAACGGCGCCAAATCCTCTTCTCCAAATTCTCTTCACTGACACCCCTCCCACGATCTCGCAAGTTTTGTGAGTATTTACGGGAGATGGACAATTTTTGTCCAATTTTGGGCATCCCTTGACGTTCGTCAATTTTTTAAATTATTTTATATTAATTCAACCATCATTGTGAGTAACCACCTATTTTTTAATATATTTATATATATTTTTAAATAAATAATAATTTATTTATTTTTTAATAGATAATTTATTTTTGAAGAGAATAATAAATTATAATAATTATTTAATATATTTAATATTATATATATATATTTATATATATAATATATATATTATTTAATATACAGGGTGTTTCGGAATTGCACGGCACTATTTTAGGTACGTGTTCTCTAACACAAAATAAACAAAAAAGTTCATATTAACATGTATCTCAAACTCATTTATTAAACAGATATCAAAGGTTAAAGATTTATTATTACTATTTATTTATTATTATTACAACATTTAGAGTAAATGTTCAAAGGCGCCTCCGTTTTGTTGAATGCAACATTCAGCACGACGAATCCATGCTTCTCTGGCTCTTCGTATAGCATCAGGATGGTGGTTGATAGTTACTGCGGCTTCCACGATCCGATTTCTTAGCTCTTCTTGCGTGTCAACTGCCGCAGAATAAACCATAGACTTCATCCAGCCCCACACAAAATAATCTAATGGCGTTAAATCCGGAGATCGTGGTGGCCATTTAACAGGTCCGTTTCGACCAACCCATCGGTCTCCATAAGTTGCATTTAAATAATCAGTGACACTATGAGAAAAGTGAGCTGGAGCACCGTCATGCATAAACCACAGCCTTTGCCTAATGCCTAGCGGAATATCTTCTAGAATATCATGCAGATTATTTTGCAAAAAATGCAAGTAAGATATACCTGACAGCCTAGGTGGCAAAAAGAAGGGGCCGATGATTTTTTCGCTTAGAAGACCACACCAGACATTTAAAGAGAATGTATGTTGGTAATGTCCAACAGCAGTCGTATGAGGGTTTTCTTCGGCCCAAGTATGGGTATTTCGAAAATTAAGAATCCCGTTTCTTGTAAAGCAAGATTCATCAGTAACCAAAATGCAGTTCAGGAAGTTAGGATCTCGTGTGCATTGTCGAATTAACCACTGGGAGAAATTTCTGCGCGTGTTATAATCTTGTGGTAACAAATCTTGCCTACTTGATACGTGAAATGGATATAATTGTTGTTCGCGTAAAGTTCGCCATACGCTGGTAGAGGAAACATCGAAACGACGTGACAATCTTCTGGTACTAGTAGTAGGAGATAACTGAACAGCATCGAGTATTTCTTCTTCTACGTTTGCAGTTCGTCGAAATCGTTGTCGACCAGCGTTCACTCGTATAGGTTTTAGCGTACCATTATCCCTAAGACGTCTTTCAATGGCCTCAAACGTTTTACGATTTGGTATTCTTCGGTTAGGAAATTTTTCACGATATCTTCGAACAGCAGCAGCACCGTTTGTATGTACCTCGCCATAAGTTAAAAGCATGTCTGTTTGTTCATCAAAAGTGAATAAATTTGTGGTATCTCCCATGATAATCATAAATTGAACTGTGTCACAAGATTCACTCACACTAAAACACACAGAACTAGACAAACAGATGAGCAACTACTGTCATTGCTTATCGTTCATTTGTTTATCAGGTGATTAAAACCTTTTATTTAGTATTAAACACGTTAAACGTTGTAGAGTCAGTCTTAATGCAGTAAATAAATAATAAATCTTTAACCTTTGATATCTGTTTAATAAATGAGTTTGAGATATATGTTAATATGAACTTTTTTGTTTATTTTGTGTTAGAGAACACGTACCTAAAATAGTGCCGTGCAATTCCGAAACACCCTGTATATATCACAAATTTTCGATTTTAGATATACTCTAATACAAAAAAGATAGTAAAAGAGAAGTATTTCAAATTTTTCTTACGATAATTAAAGACAAAAAATAAATAAAATGATTTTTATACTATCCTGAAATTCAGCTTTTAAATGATATAAGACCTATACAGGACGGCAGTATCAACGACAATATGACCAACATTTCATCCCACCAAAAATATTATAGTTTATCTATATGACTAAGATATATAGATACTTATCAATCGGTTTTTGTATTCACATAATGTTTTACCTTATTTGAATTTATTTTTTTATCCCTGAATTTGTAATCATAATAATACAGGGCCGAAGGTTCGATGCCAATACCACCAATCGCCTACCGTGTCCCGTCAAACCCAAACTCTACAAGATTATCCCTTGCCTACTTAGAATCCTCCCACCTCCTTCTCGGCCTTACGTTTCCCAGTCGGAAAAGTTTTTGCTAATATTTTAGGTATTCGTTCGAAACCAAGATACGTAATGACCCGCTTAGGTGACATAAATTAAATTAACCGGGTAAAATTCACGTAATTGGCCAATGGGGAAAAATCATCTTTCTTCTGTCAAAATATTCTATGTAACTCTTTGGCAATTTATAAATAATAAATCAGTAACTATCTTCTGCGATGGAAGACAAATCAACAAAAGATATCCGCGTTTCAGCTAATAAAAATTATAAGCTCTCTGCTCTTGATTATTTTACTTACTACACGCAATTCGTTTTATTCGAAAGAATTCTATAAATTAAATGAATTATAGCAATACATTTGTGTAAAAAAATATACATAAATGTTATATCAAACCAATATCTCATAAAAAATTATTTGTCATTTATTGATTCCCTTTTTTCATTGGATTCTTATTTTTCTAACAGACACGCACACACGCGCACGAGCACACACACCTCACATACATACATACTCAATAGCATTGTAACGAATATTTCACTTCATTGCGGAAACTGGTGAGTGGTGGCATTCTGTGGCCCTCCGTTTGACACGGAACAGGCTTGGGCAGTTACAAGAATATGCGACAAGTTATTTGTTCATCGATCTACAAAAATATTACATTCCACAGTCGCAAAACATGAATAAATCGAGAGGAATAAATTTATATATCTTGATAATAACGGTGACTAAATGTGATACTTTTGTATATAGTAACTATTTATCATAGATTTAACTTTCAACAATGATTTGTATATATATCTATATATATATATATATATATATATATACATAAATTTATTTCTATAGTTCACAATAAAAATTGTATGGTTTTCTTAATTAATATTTAAATGTTGATACCATAAATCTGTTATAAATTTTGTCTTTTTGACTGTTACGTCATTAGAATGGTCATAGGGACATGGAAACCATAAAAGAATTCATCACTCAACATACTTGCAGCAAAATCATTTTTGGGCCTCCCCCCTATTTTAATTATCCCTAAAGGGTGGCTGTCCCCTTTAATATGGTCAGACTATGCCGATCTCGAATCTTAATAAATTTATAGAGCATATAAACTGTAAAAAACTATTCGCTAATTGACTTAATTGATGCTAAATTATGTTTCACACCTCCCCCCCTTGCTAGCCTCTCTAAATAGTTGCCATGCTTTTTCGTCCTCCCAGAAAATCTGCATATCTCGAAACTTAATAACTCTTTTGGTCTCTTTTTTCTGTACAATATTGCCATCAAGTAAGGAATACATGAAAATTGCTTGCTAATAACTACCCTGAACCCAAATTTATGATATAATTTTAAACCATTTCTTGCTCAGAATTTTTAATAGCAGACCAATAGCTTACGTCTAATCCTAATTACAGGTCAATGAGTAGATTGTTTAGCCAAGTTAGCCATACAAAAAGCTGTCTTCTTTTTTCTATCGAAACTAATATATAACAAGAACTTGCGAATTGCTTTAGACAATGAGTCCTTTGTTTTTTCTATTAAGAGCGTATCACCTTATCTATGCAAATACAAATTGACAAAATGTAAAGAAACATTGACATGTAAACACAAGTCCACTATTCTTTTAGCTAATAAATAATTATTCCTTTGCATTACTAGTCCTGAAATTCTAGTGACCACTTTGTTTAATAGTCAAACTGTGGGTCGCAAAAGAAAGTGGTCCGGATATACTATACTCCCTCAAATTATTAACATTTGCCTGAATTAAGATTATTATATTAATATATATGAAATTGGCCTGCTAATACTACCCTAAAGCCACATTTATGATAAAATTCTAAAACAGTACTTGCTCAGGACCAATAGCTTTAAGTCTAATCCTAATCGCCGGTCAATGAGTCTACTTTTTAGCTATTTTAGCCCTAAAAAAAGTTGACTTTTTTTTTCTATCAACTTTTTTAGTTTTCGACGAAACTAATTTGTTATTTTTATTAAGAGCGTAATGTTAGAAACAAGCCCCCCTCTGGTCAAGCCGCTAAGTGTTATGTTTGCCGGTACCACGGAGCAGAGGGCGCGTCAAGGCTAATGAAATGACGGAAATTAAAATATCCAGATAAGAGGGGGGCAAGTGGTTAATATTAATGAATGGGGGGGGTGAAAACAGTTAATGGAAGAAGGAGATAACCAGGGCACGCGATGCAAGGGGCCGCTTCCAGCACGCGGATCTTGAAGACCGACCAACACCTGTCCGCCGTTCGGTCTTGGGGTATTTCGATCGGATTTGTAGTTAGCAACAGTCAATGGAAGGTTATAGTAGAGTTGAAGATAGGGTAAACCGTACAGTTATTACTGTTATTACCGTACAGACACCCTTAAGACTACATTTCTGTGGTGAAATTAAAAAAAAATACTTTTTATGAAGGGATCAAATTGAAACTTCCTATAGCTCCTCTATATCTATCCCTATAAAGACTCAAGAGGTTTTTTTGGTTAAAAAGTTCAATAGTTTTACCATATGGCAATATTTATTGTTAAAAGTGCATTTATTGACACCTAGTTATTGACACCCTGTGAATTTAATCGTGAAATCTTCCATATGGTTAGTTTGTTAAAGTCTTACTTCATAAATGACTTACCTCCATGATATCAGGTACTCGTTAAAGATCCCTATCCTAATTATACCTGGAGAGGCAAAATTTAGGACTCCCACCGTAGCATCGTCCGATTAGCCTTATTGGCATAAAGTGACGTTAAACAAACAAACAAATAAATGACTTAGAGGACCCTTCAAACATTAGATTCATGCATGTCTTGAAATAAAATTAGGACTTGTTTACTTATTTCTTAAAGTTAAAGTTGGGGTGTCAATAACTGTACTGAGTGCCAATAACTGCATGGTTAACCCTTCTATTCCAACTTTTTCGGGACATGGTGAGCCGAAAAGTCAGTTCTTAATATTAAGTAAATCAAGTTGTAATTAAAAACCTATTGTATTTTTTTAATATGTTAGTTGGTAGATTTATAGATTTAGCGACGTACCTCATCTCGATCAAGAGAACTCATTATTTATTTATTTTTTACATTCATTTTCATATGAAAAATATTTATTTATTCGCATGCCTGTTGCGAAACATCTCCCCCTACACATTCTTATAGATCTATAAGAATATATAGATCTATAACCAGTTCCCTAAGTTACTTCTGCGTCAGGAGCCAACATGTCACCATATTTTGGCCCCGATCTCAATTTAAAAGGAACACTTTGGCGGTTCACTAGTCTATGAAGAATGAGCGTAAGGAAGCGGAAGTAGTAAGAGATCTATTGAAGCTGACCAAACTCCTTTCTAACTGAAAAGGTTTTATACTGAAAAAGTTTATATTACGATCACATATCCTGTCTATAAGGCCAGGCCCAGAAGTAGTATAGCGATAGCATTACCGATCTATTCGCCCTAAGAACAACCAGTGTCTCAAAATTCGTTGAGATCGTATAAGCCTGTATAAAGTTACTATCAAGACGAATCACCGGAAGAATCTGGAAATCTCCCATTACCTTTACCATGATACCTTTTATAAGTAATGATTTTTATTTAATATTATGCAGCCCTACATTGCCTGATTGGCAAAACGGGTTTCAGCACCAGTTGGATGTTACCCATTCCTGGGTAGCAAACAACTGCGGATTTTAAAACCATATAGAAATATTCTGCTAAGGGACCGTCCATTATCTCTTTTCTTCGTCCTATCTTCCCAACGAGCAGAATGGACCTTGCCTAATTTCTCATTTCAGGTTTCTTCCGCTTTAAGTTATTATTCCGGTGGTCTTCCCAGTGCTGGTCCTTTTCTTCCGAGATTGAAGAGCTGTGGTCCCACAATATTTTTCCACCCGTACACGAATTCCTTGTAGTACGGGTAGTTTCTTCCATTAGTTGAGGGGAAGTTGTTTTCTGTCAGAACATAGATCTCAGCTTCCCTCATTAACTTAGCCCTTAGTTCCTCGAAGGCGGTGCAGTTTAAAACTAAATTTTATAAATAATGAACCTACTCAAACTTTTTTTGCCTTTGAACAAGGTATTTCAAAATCCGTTGGAATCTGATACCAATAAAAAGTTAATAATTAACTCCAAAAAAAAATAAAAATAAAAAAATTATGCCAGAAACCTTGGTGGGAGTATACAAACACATTCGTTTTAATATAATAACGAACATCAAATTATCCCATTTGTGAAAGAAGCACATGCCAAATTCACAAATGATTTACCCCACAAATGGTAATCCCTTTCACAATCAGAAAAGATTCCCAATGGTTTTAGGTTTTTGGAATGTTTTGGTTAGTTACCTTCAGTAAGATACAGTATCCTAGCAAAAGATATATGGATGTATTTTATATATAAATAGATATATCGATTATAAATAATCGATTTAGTCGAAAAACCTAAAGCCATTGGAAATCTTTAGTGATTATGAAATGGATTACCATTTGTGGGTTAAATAATTTGTGGATTTGGCTTATGCTTCTTTCACAATTGGAATAATTTGATGTTCGTTACTCTTCTAAAAAATTTAAACGTTTCGAAACTTTTTAATACGCTTTCCAAAGCAAAACAATGATAGAGTAGGACCTGTTCAACTTGAAAAGTTTAGAAATAAAAACAAGAAAAGAAACTTGGAAACGATCGTTCACAGTTAGAGAGGCTGACCGGCAGAGTTGGACAATGGGTCCAGAGTAATCAAGTTAGCCGGGCAGTGACAGATGTGTTCCCTGGCTAATAAACTCCACCATTCCGTCTTCGCCCGGTGGACAGCTGGTGTCCTCCACTTCTTCTGTCTTCCTGATCCTTATTGGGTCCGCGCCAGGCACGTATGGGAAGGGTTTCCAGATAGGGGTGGACTTTATTGAGTCTACCAGTTGAAGAATATCAATTATTTAAAGATGGCACAAAGGATATGTAAGTCAATCCAAATTAAATGTTTTTATTGCAGATGTAGTACTAGAAAAAATGCCTATATACCGTATCGAAATAGCATCAACAACTAATTTCAATATCGTACAAATATATCGCACTTCGGCAATAAGATAGTTTCAACTCAAAATATATCAATTTTGAGTAATGCATACCATTGGAATCAGAATGACAAAATTTACAATGGCAGAATATAGTCACAATAATATTAATAGTTCCGTTCGCTTAAAGCGCAATGCATCATATTCTCTTATGGAGTGAATGATCGCGTCAACGCAGCTAGAAACTGTAGTGCAGAAACCTGTTAACTCCCCCGTGTTAGAATATTCGTGTTCCAAGACTATTTACCTAGTCCCTGTTTCCAGGTAGTAAAATCGAGAATGCAGTTGAAACTTAACATGTGATTATCCAAAAAAAGAATTTTTTGAGATATATAAATAAAAAATCAATACACCAACATATTGCATCCAAAAGAAATTGTGGAGTAAGAAAATCACGAATATGGTAAAGTTTGGTTTTTGGGATTCGGAACAAACAGGAATAAATAATCGTAGAGACTATTAGTCCCATAGACTATTAGAGACTATTAGACCCATATGAAGACCCCACGCTAAGAATGTGTTCAGTCACATTTTGACAAATTTTGCAGGAGATCAAAAAGAGAGTTTAAATCTTGTATAGAACACAACCTAGTAACTCTAAGTCAATGGGAAAAAATAGTGTATGCCCAATATATATTCAGATGTTAATAAAAATACAATATATTATTTGTTTGTCGAAATGGTTTACTATAATGCGCTATAAAACAATATTCGCGAAAAATGGACTGAACACTTTCTTAGCTGTGGTCTTCAAATGTCTATTTAATTGGTTAAACTTATATTGCTAGACGGGCAAAAAGTACAAATAATTTCCAAATGATCGAAATATTATAGTACTTATCAGAAATTGATAAATATATTTTTTGCCCAGGAAATAATTAGTTGTAGGATAAGAAATGTTCGTATCAATGCACTATGGAAGGAGTTATTTCAACATTTAAAAATTAATATTAAAAATATTTAGCTAACAATGTAAAACTAGACATTCCCTTAGTTTTTGTTATTTTTTTTTTATTATTATTTTACTATCTTTCTTTTAAACCTTAAACCATTAGCATCCTTCATTAAATAAAGATTAATAAATGAATCAGTTGGTCATCATTATTGTTATGGTTCAATATGTAACCTTTGATTGTTCCAGAGCTTTGGGATGACTGAATTATTCGACAATTGAAATTTTATTATGTACTCATTTTCCATTCCTATTTAAAACGTAATACTGTTTTTGACCAAAATTAGGTACACTTTTGTATGAAAAAAATTTTTTTTTTTTTGCGGAGTGCAATAATTTGTATGTTAGCTACAAAATTTCATCGTTCCCTTATCCCTCCGAAAACCTTGGAAGTACAGTATATACCGATACATATATACCGAAGTACAGTATATACCGGCAGTAGTACATACCGATACCATGATATAACATAAACAAAAAACATTCATAGGTAATATCTAATTTTTGAAAGTTCTTTTTTTTTTTTTTAAGCTGCATACTCTTCATATTTTTTCTGCACTTATCTGTAATATAAAATTGCATATCTTTTTTTCTCTCTCCAATTGTAAAATGTATTTGATTAAATTTAAAAATATTGGGAAATATTAAATAATTATATTGTTGGTAAATATCATACTAAATAAAATTATTCATCATTGAAATAGAAATATTAGAACGTGGACACACTTTCAGTGTACCAACCTCCTTCCTTATCAGACACTGAGTTCAAAGAAGCGTAGGTTTCCAAAATATTACCTGGAGGAACAGTTTATCAGCTCGTATGTTTGTCAAGGCAATGTTAACAACTGTTTACTAACATTTTTTCTGCTATTTTTTTACACACTGACATGTAAGTGTATATCTCCTTTTAAACCGATAAAACTGAGTATATATTGTACATCTCTCAAGCGCTTTTGAGGGGGTATGGCCGAAAGCTACAATAGTTGACATGACTCATTTCTGTTTTAAAACAAAACTTGGTTGTTTGTACTATGAATCAATGATCTATTTATATATCTAAGTAGGTAATTTTAATGTTAGCTATTGTCTGTTGCAGGTCCGAAACCAGCTCCCAACTTGGACTACAACGGGTACGCAGGCGCGGGACTATCGGGCGGACTGCTGGGAGGTGGCCAACTCCTCAACAACACGGGGAGGACAAACTTCACGAACAAGCAGCTGACGGAGCTGGAGAAGGAGTTCCACTTCAACAAGTACCTGACGAGGGCGAGGCGGATCGAGATAGCCTCGGCACTCCAGCTCAACGAGACGCAGGTCAAGATCTGGTTCCAGAACCGGAGGATGAAGCAGAAGAAGCGGATGAAGGAGGGCTTGGTGCCGCAGGAGCCGCTCTGCCACTCCTCCACATCCAACTCCCCCGCGGAGCATCACCTCCTGGGAGACGACTCCAGGGAGTCTTAGAGCACGTCCGAGGGTCGTCTCTAAGCTCTACTTAATTGTTGATAGGATATGGAGCGGGCGTTTTGTTATAGTAATATGTTCTAAGTGATATTTGCTTGGTTTTGTGTGTGGATTTTAAAACAAACCTTAAAATTGCATCAGAAGATCGGTGTTTTAATGAGCATGGAAAACTTTGAAACGAATTATATTCTATGCTCTCGTATATTTCATTAAATAAAATTAACTTTTTTAATCACATAACCCCTAAGAAGAAACAGATTAATGGCCGGGTGTACAATTCCCCGTTTAAACAGGGAATCAGGTAATCGTCGTTTAAACAAGATTCCGTGTTTATTATTGCTTTATTTTACTTTTTTTTTTTTTTTTTTTTTTTTTTATGTACAACTTATGCCTGGAGAACTCCTTGCTCCAAGATGTAAAATCTTAATAGCAATAAAGAGAAATAAAGTGTTTAACCACAGAACTACTTTTATCTGTACTAGGTACAATACGTTATCAGTCCCGTGGTTAGAGAGTGGTATTCTTTTAAAATATAAATCAAACAACACAAAAAATAAAAAGAACTTAGAGGTAACGAAAAATGAATAATATTAGCACTTTAAGCAACTCACTATGGTTCAATGAATTAATAAACAGAAATAATGTTAGGCTATAGTTAACCTGTGTTTAAACGGCCATTCTTGACCGTTTAACATTAAACGCTGTTTAGCCTTATTACCAAATTTAATCAAGAGATTCCACATGGTTTACTAGGCATGAACTACATTCTGTGTTTAATCAACTGTTTAAATAACCTGTTAAACCTCGTTTAAACGACTATTGTACACCCGGCCATAACAATCACTTTGAAACAAACAAAATAAAAGATGATTTTTTTATATAAATAATTAGTAAATAACAATATCTTATGTAAAATGTATAGTTGCGTTGTTGTTGAAAACAAATGTGGGGTCAAAATTAATGTAAACACATTATCATCATCATTGATCTATAAAACATTTCACCCATCATCACTCAACTTTGTAATAATTATATTTTTTTAAATGGACGATTTCTTGGAAAAAAGTTTTTTTTATCAAACTTGGAATATTTAGCCAGTCCCCAAAAATCATGTCCCAGAATTGTCTAATAGAAACTTTAGTTGTTGACTAATTTTATTCATATTTGTGATATACATTAATGGTGTTTATTCATTAAATAATCACTGATAAATAAGACCCGTTTATATCCCAGAGATACATTTTTTTTATTAAAGCATTTATATTTTAATTTATTTTATTACATTAACATTAAGTTTCCGAATGTGCAAAAATTGGTTTTATTGTAAAAAAAAAATAGTTTTGAATGCCTTTAATTTTTAAGCTATTTTAAAATGTTCCTCTAAATTGTGACCATTTTCAATTATGAATATAAGTAGAATAGCTTCCATCGTCCTTAAGCTGTCTGACCAAAACTTACAATATCTTGGTGGATCATCTTCCATGGTATTTTATAATTTTATCAGTATGGATTACTAAACCGTTAATTTATTTTTTCTTATTTCTCATTTAAAACTTTCTTAAATCATATGTGTAAAAAAAAAAAGAGAAATAATGTTGGAAGGTGTTAAAATGTTCTAAAAAATTTGAGGGATTGCTAAATCTAGAATAAAACTAGAATTAATGAAGTATGGTATATTTTTGTTTGATTTTTTTCAAAGTTAGAAAATTAAAAATAATCTAATTTAATACAAAAATATATTCACATATAGTTTGCACAGAAATTTTAGTTTATTCGTGCGATTAATAAGAGGTTTTATTGCGAAATTCGAAATTGATTACTAATAAGTACTTTACTTATATTTTTAATAGTATGCTTTTTCATAGCATTTCATTAGCATATTTGTCAAAAACTGATTCCACAATTATTAGGAAGGTTTTTTTATTTATATTTTTTTTTTCAAGAGGCGTCTACTTACAAAATGGTTATACTCCTCATCCTAAATCTTTACAAAAGAAAAAAAGTAAAAATTCAAAACTCTGAAAAATGTTTGCCATTGATACAATAAATTTCTTAAATGTCATTTTACCTTAAAGGTAGCATCGTGTTTTGCAGAGTAAGTCAACTTTTTAATGAATTCTTATTTTAAATTTAAAAACAGTATTTAAAAAAAAACGAAATAAAGTACAGTATTCCCATTTTTAAAATTAGACGCTACCAACCAAACAAATGTAATAAATTATTTAATTTCCTGTAACGTAGCATCGAGAAATTATTAAAGACTTTTAAATACCTACGTAATTATCTTGACCTGGATACGTTATCTTGAGGAATCCTTGAATCGATGATTTATACCTCAGGATTTTTAAATAAGGTTGCTAGACGTAGAGGAAAGTTAGTGATGACAGTGAAATATCGATAAAACCTTACTCCCGAGCGTTATGTATGGATAAAGTATGGTATGGGTCATATCGGTCGCCAATAAATTTGTAAACCGTGGCCAACTAATGATTAATCATATTTGCAACTGCATCTGCTATCCTATACCATGTTTTCATATGATTAACTTGTTTATAATCAAACATGGCAACAAATTACATATGTTAAACATATACATGTACAGAATATCCAGTCAAACGTAAACTGTATTGCAGTATTTTATTTATCTTGATTGAATATTGATCAGGCTTAGAATCTGAATATCAAGTGATTCCTTTTTAATATTTAATTATAGCTAACTAAGGGGTTTAATAAATTCTCAAATGTTAATGCCTGTTTATACGGTTACATTTTTTTATCAATCTTGAGATTATAATTAACCGGTTATGATTATTATTCTTATTAACCGGTTATAAATGAACTACAAAATTTCATCCTAAGATTTATCAAAACACTTAACCGTATAAACAGTCCTATTTGGTCCGTTGCAATCCTCCCCCTAGCCGTAGCTAAATAGCGAAGCAACGTTTAATTCCAGACTTCGTTCCAAAAATTTAACAGTGAACACAGGCTTTAGAAGTTAGTTGTCGTTGCGTTATTTGTTTTGTAACGGTTACAAATGTGATTGTTACATCTCTATTATATCTCCCGTCGGCTAGAGGATGGTTACAACTCGAAAATATCTGGCGCGATGCGCGCAACACACAACTTTCACTTACCAACTTACTTTGATTAGAAATTGACCTTTTTTTTTGTTAAATACCATTTCTCAAAGTCAAACAATTTTCCACATTCATTTTTTTGTTTGTATTTGCTCTTGAAATTACATTAATTTTTTTTATAATTAAATAAAAGTTTTTACATGTGATAATTCGGCAACGCAAGCATAATACTCCAAGTCGTCTGATTTTATAATTCTCTATGTAGTTGTTGAAAACTTCATATAGTTCCCATGAAACAAACAATTTCCATTAGATAAACAGAACATCTTTAACTGTAAAGCATTGGTCAGTCATTAAAGGTGTACTGCGCATGCGTGTGCTCAACTTTTTTATGAGTTGACGGAATATTTTTATTTATTTCTCCTGTATATGTTTACTTGACCTTTTTCATATTTCGCAATACTTTCCCTTACTATATAATTCATATTTAGGTAAGTGAAAGTAAAAAAACTGTTACTTCGGATAATCATACGTGCAGTCAAACAATAGTCTTTTAACACAAATAGTCTGACTTTGGGGCAGTTAGTACCACTGGTACTAACTGTAAGCAGCCCTCTTCTACCCGCGTTAATACTATCATCCCCTCCATAAAAGAAAATGGTAACTTGCGCCTTACGTGAGAAGAACTATTAATATTAATAATTAATATAATATTCTTGCATTGTAGATTTTTTCATTCTAATTCCAACGGTAAGCCCCAAAAAAATGACCAATTTTGAGTTGTAACGATCATCTTGCCGACGTGCGATATTAACTACCATGATCAGATTAATAATATTTAATTTTTAATTATTAAATAGTATTCATTAATTTAATTAATAAAACAGTAAAAAAGAGAGCTGTCACTGTTGCAATTAAATGCATCCGCAATGCTTAATTGTAATTGAGGAAAATAATGAGAAATGTAAAAAAGAAAAATATGTATGATTTGTTTTATGATTTAAAATTGATGGCTTTATGTTATTAAATTGTTATTATTAGGTATTGTTTTGTTGCAAATAATATCTAAATAAATTCTCCGCCAATTTAATTCATTAATTAAATAACCAGACCTGACGAAAGTTACTAAACATAGTTGAGCTAATACAACGTAAAAATAAAAACTGAAAACTTACATAACTTAAAATGTTTTGCTGGGTGAACAGAGATGGGAAATACAGAAATATTAATATTATTACTTTTTTTGTGCATTAACACCAATATTGATATACGATATACTTTAATTTTTAAATATTTATCCTAGTCATAAAATTCACTCACAATCCAAATGTAAGAAAAAAGAAAAAAAACTATCGTTGTAAATTATGTAAATGCATTACAATAAAGCTGTAATTAATAATAATTTTTTTTCTACGTATAATAACTCATGAAGGCTTTATTGTAACAGGGAATGTTTTAATATGTTAATAATGGAATGGTAGTTATAGATTAATCTTATGGTTGTTTTCATTTTAATCAAATACATATATATACATATATTTTATGATATCTAATTTATTAACAAATCTATAAATTTTACGGATATTTATAGACATGTAGCTTAGTATTGGGCATTCTAGAAGATGTGTCTTCTTCAACACTGTGTAAAAAATCATTTATATTTTAATTTATTTTATTAAATAAATTTTAAGTTGTCAAATATGTAAAAATTTGTTTTATTGTAAAATAAATAATAATATACCATGAAAACGTATAACATTTTGTAAATATCATCCTTACATGTTCCTAATAATATAATGAATTGGCGAGTAAGATTTCTATAGTCATGTATTTTTTTTTTTTTTATAGTATAAATATAAACTGTATATGCTTTCAACTTTGATAGCTGCTGTAATACTTTGTATATTTAGGAAATATATATATATATAATATTATAAGTAAGAATTATTACATAGAGATTCACTAAATTATCTTGTGTGCTGCAGGAAAATAAACAAATAAATTTGATTGTTTTCACATCATTTATACCTCACAAAAACTCACATATATTTATTTATATATTCATCCCTAAGAGGATAAAATTTCAATTGCTCAACAAAACATGAATCTTATCTAGGTTTCTTCACTTAAGTATCGATAGTTCTTTCGATAGGATTCATTAGGAAAAGTATCGATTTTTTTATATCTTCGGAAGAAAAGTATAGATACTTGTGGATACAGATACAGATTCTTGAAAAATTATATGATTAAGCCAAAAGAGATTGAATTATTTTACAAAATGTGAAAATAGGTTCATGCAATAGTATGAGTTGCATTCGAAATCGTATGAATGAATAATTATACAACAGCAAAAAAATCAGTATGTGACAGAGATACTGCAAAACACATGGCTTAAATATCGTTCAAAAAAATAATCATTTCTATAATTCAAATAAACATCCTTAAGTACAAGTAAATACAAGAAATACCGATTGGCGTCGACAGCACCAAATTATTGGGGGGGATGGGTCAATATTTTCCTAGATAGGGTAGGTGGAAATTCAAGGGGCTAAAAGTTGAAATAATAAGTCCTAAACAACTTTTGGGACATATAATTACTTTATAGTCTCTTAAAACTTGGCAATTTATGCCTCAGTTATAAAATGGGGCGTTGTTAAGGCTTAATGTTGAAGGATGTGGGCCAAAATTTCTTGTTTGATTATTATCCAAGTTCTCCTTCTCATCCCGATCCCACTATTTTCATTGCTTTCCATCAACTTCTTCAAGCTTCATGGAGTTGATGCAAAGTAGGATCAAGCTGCTTGGTTTAAAAAATAAATGGAGACCAATTCCAGGGATACAATTTTGTTAAAGAATTCATAAAACAAAACAGTTCAAGCTTAAATAAAAAATGTATAATTCATCAAATATACAATACGCCTGACTATGCTTTTAACAATCGAATGTGCTGTAATTAACCACTATTTTATTGGTTAAACTTGGATTAATTCGCAAAATCGCATTTTTATTTTATTTTTTACGTTGGGTCCTCTTCCACCAAAATATTGGGGGGGACACGTCCCCCCTGTCCCCTCCGTCGGAAATACCTATTGAAAACCCTTTAATGTCCTACAAATTAACTCCTGCTCCATTTTCCTACATACATATATCAAATAGAATCAGTTCATTTCATGTTGTCGATTTTAATTTTTTCTGGTTCAAAAATTTTTTGCCTCTAAAAAAAAAGTAGTAACATCAATAGCATAGTTCTAATGAAAACTCTAAGGCAACAGTAAAATATTACAATAATATCAAACGCCACTCAGTGACAAAATAATGCCATAAAGTGGGTACAAACTAATACTCAAACTAACTTAAAGAGTATTTATAATTCTTTGAAAATCACACAAAATTTTTGATCTCCCAGCCTCCCGCTAATTATCAAGTGTATCATACAAAGCGAGATGGCAATTTCAAACAAATGGGTTCGAAAGGTTTATAGGGAACAAAATATTTTTTTTTCTTTAATTTATTTAAATTTACAACTGTACTTACAACAAATAAATACATCCTGTAAATGTGATAACAGTCAGAAAAGAAAATGTCAGGAACAAGAATGAAGAGAAACTACCCATTGGTAGCACTCAACTAATACACTAACATAGAAGGTCCCGAGGCGTTCTTCTTTTCAGACGCCTTGGAGGATAGTCTGGAATAGAGGAGGAAGCAAGACTGGAAATTAGAGGATTCGGGTGGGTCGGGACTTTATTGTAAAAGGATTGCTATCTAGATCGGGCCAACTCAGCGACATATGGAACATAAAAGGTCATTATGTATGAGTTTATTAGTGACGAAATAGGGAGCATTAAGGATTTTACGAAGGATTTTGGATTGCAAAATAAAATCCAAAATAATAAAATCATAAATCTGTACTAAGATAGCAAATTGTCTTGGTTCACTTTTTTTAATTTTTAAGAGAAGGCATTTCGCTATCAGTATTGCTTACAATGGACCAATTAGATCTGTTTAAATGATTAGGTTTTTGTTCAATCTTGAGATGAAAATGTTGTAATTTACCAAATGGCCGGATAATAAATCAACTACAGTTTCTTCCCAAGATAACTCAAAATCTTAACCGTTTTAACAAGATCCATTGTTATCGGCCCTGGTGGTTAAAAACCGTTTGGTTCCATACTTATTTCCAACTTCACCGAGTAAACGTGAAGTGTCTGGTGAGTGTAGGTACATATGTCCTACATATGTCATTTTGCCACCTGAGCACAGATCTAGCGTTGCATAAGTACTGGGACTTGTTTTAATAATTTACGATATTAACTCAGAAGTTTCATACTAAGAAGGAAGAAATGGACCTGGTATAAAACAAATAAACTTCTTTCATAAAGTGATCGAAAAATAGAATACATGTAAACTCTTCAGCGTAAAAAATAATACATATACAATAATATTCATGTTGAAAAAAACATTAAAATATTATCATAATAAAACACATTTCAGTAGCCGTATAATGCCATAAATTTAGTAAAAACTAACTTGAAGGTATTTATGATTTTCTAAAAAAAAAAAAAAAAGAAAGCCTACATCCACTTAAAACTTTTTCATGCTTGCTTATCAAACAAAGTAACGCGTATTATCGGTGAAAAAGTATCGATACTTCGAAGTTTTCCTTCACACTCACCATGATCTATGAAAACCATAAGAACAAATTTTTATGAACTAAAAATATTGTGCTGAGATATAACATAAATATAGAAGCTCTTACTAACCGGTCCTAAGCAATATTTATTGAGAGCGTTTATAAATGATGACTTAAAAGTATACTCGTACATTAAACTTTAAAGGTTCAAAGTGTTTTAAAAGTATCTTCTTTTTGCAGATGATTTCTCGAGAAACTTGCTAACTGCCATTGGATATTTGATTTGACCATTAAAAAACTGCACTTAACATTGCAAAATCACATAGGAATACTTCTTTAAATGTATTTATTAGGTATTATAATAATGCCAGTATTTATAAAAATAATTCCAGAAATTTACCATTTTCTGTTCCTCTTTTTAAGTAATTACACTAACATAGAAGTGTGAGTAGATAGTAAATGAGAGTTTTGAGGACGGGAAAAGTGGGTCTGAACCGTCTACTAAGGTGATATAAGGTGCTTAAGGTGCTATATTATAAACAGTTTGATGACCTCCAAAAAAAAAAAAAAAATATTTTTAATATTAAAATATAATTTTTTTTTAAAAAAAAATTGCTCTTTTTGAGAAAAAATTGGAAAACATCTACAGTGAATCATTTTTAATCATAAAATGCTAGATTTATGGAATTTTATCACTAGTTTTCAATTTTTTTAGCAATGAAGAGATTTTCATCCCACTTTTATATTTTGTTATATGAATAGGTATCCTAATACTACCTATTTTTAAAAAAATATAATTTTTTTTAAAAATGCCCTTTATGAGAAAATTGAAATTAAAATTTTACATTCAGTTTTAAGAAAATTTCTTTAGAACAACCTATACATTGTTGTATATTATGTGAAATGGCATTGAATGCGCTGTTAAACGACACCAATCTCATAGTCCTAGTCAAATTTGGAAAACATCTACAGCTATTTTTAATAATGATTTTTTCTATTTCTGGGCCCATTTTTGAGGGCTTTAGAGACCAATAATTCAAAAACAGGTTGACATATCTCAGTAATATTTCACAATTGTTCTAGTAGATACAAGTAGTACACATATACCAAATTTCAAGAAAATCTGAGATGGTGAGGTTCAAAATGATACTCGTATATTTTTGTGTTGATTTGATGGGAAATGGCCCAGCAGCAAAAACTGACACCGTCAGCAACAGGATCATTACGATATAAAATGTGTCAGCCAATTGTACAACGAAACGTTTGTACAAATATTGAATATGTTTTTCATCATTTTGTTGATTTTTTTTTTTCATTCTAAAATATTCTAGTAGTCTACAATATCATTCATTATAAAAGTAGTTCTACAATAGGATTTAATGCAATTTTTTTTCTGCTCCATTTGTAAATCCGCGCCTGTCAACAACATCATGTTAATGAGCTGATTTTATGGCTATTTTATCTTGACATATAATGGCATGTCAGGCATGGGGAAGGATAGCACCGAGCAGTACCTCTTGTCTAGCTTTTCATAGTTATTCTGGTTTGTTTTAAAGGAGGAGATCTCTCATCCAACAGCTTTTTTATCTTCTCCTTGGATTTATCGGCATTTCGGCTTTTCCTTTGACCTTTTTAGCCTGTTAGTACGTTCTTGTACAGTCAGTAACTGAAGTTTCTGGACACTCATGAACTTAGCAAACAAAACATTGCAATTCTTTCATTGCAATGTAACTTATAAAACAAATTATAACATTTAGGCTTTAATCCATGAGTTATACGGTATAGTTCAATTGAATTTTTAATATAAAAACAATAATAACGGAACAACACACCAGAACACAATGAAAAAAAACGAAGATAACAAAAGTATCCAGACTCTTCCTTTAAATGTCAATAACAAGTTTGATATTTTTATATAATTTCGAAAAAATAATTAATATCTTTTGGGATAATGAAAGATTTCCCTGAGACTAGTGGGCATACATGAAACTAATTTTGAAGTTACAGAAGTTGGTATCTTGGACTAATCTTCCAGGATATGCTTCTTATTCATTTAATATGTGATTGCGTAGGAATACATGATTTTAACGGTTCCAAAAAAGTCTAGAACTCTTTTCAATTTAACAGACATAATCAACTGTCAGAATACGTTCGATTTTAATCATTTCCATAAAATTTTCCCTACTAAAACTAAGCTTCTTTAAACAAAAATGGCTCTTTATATAAACTTTTTCTATTTTCAGTTTATATTTGACTCTTTCAATGACATTTTTTCCGACCAATGGTTTAGGGTTTCCGATTCTTAACCTGATTACTGTGGAGCATAATCTCGGCGTTGGATTCTTTAGGGGCAGCTAAAAATAGTCGTGTTCCTTGACCAGTCGAAGATGACTAAATTGTATGCCTCCTGGGACATCTTACTATTTTTAGTATATTTTTCCTTTAATATATAATAAAAATAAATATTTATTTATACCCTAAACAAACACCCTGTTGATCAAGCCAAAGCGTGCTGCGCGGACCACACGGATGCACCCTGACAGATCTGCGGAGGGAAGCTGCTGGCACGGCCCTCCCAGGGGACATCTTCGGCTGCTACCTGTGCACCTCCGAGGCCTCGCCTTTTTTCTTCATCTTCTTTAACTTTTTTTTTCTGCAGCACCCCAAGCCAAGGATGATTAATGGCCTCGACTTCTGGAAGATATGGGTAACGACACGACGTTCGAGATTGTCTGTTCCTAATTGTCAGGATAGGTCGAGAAATTCATTCTCCATGTCACCAGTTTGGACAACCGAGCTGGATCGAAAGCAGCGACCTTATGTATTCGCCCATTCAGTTTTCTGAAAGGAATATAACGTTCAGAAAAATACCAATGGTCTGCTATTACAAACAATAATATGTAATGGTTAATATTTTAACTGTTCAGGGAATAAACCATAAACCCCTGAAAATAATTAAAACAAAAGTCTCAATGGCTCTTGTGCTATAGGCAGTTGCTAAAAATTCGCAGACCTGAAGAGATAAGAAAGAAAAATGTGATGCTAAAGCCAGTTTAGCCAGTTCATAATTACCTTGACGTGAACTCAAAACATGGAGTAAAACTGAAAAGGAACCAACTAATCAAAATTCCAATAACCTTACTAACATCATAATCCTATCTTTCGGCAATATCACCTTATCCTTGCAAATAAAAATTGAGTCCACTGAGTTTTCAACTATAAAATTCTAGCGATCTGCGCTCTTTGTTTAACAGACAATCTGTGGTTCGCTAAACAAAGTGGTCCTCCGGACCGGATATACTTTACTCTCTCGAAATATTAACATTTGCCGGAATTAAGATTAACCTTCAGAAGCATGAGAATCTAAGAATGATCCGAGATACCAACTTCTGTGACTTCAAAATTAGTTTCATGTATACCCGCTAGACTCAGGGTGATCTTTCATTATCCCACAAAATATTAACTTATTTATTCTAACAAAAATATCAAACTTGATAAATGTCATTGACATTTAAAGAAAGAGTCCAGATGTTTCTGTTACCTTTTTTTTTTTCTTTTTTTTCTGGTGTGTTGTTCCGTTATTATTGTCGTTTATATTAAAAATTCAATTGAACAATTCATCATATTCATTATAATCATACATCTCATGGATTATATCACTAAATGTTGTTACTTGTTTTATTCGTTACATACCCAACGAGTAAGCGCTACAATCTTTTATTTACCAAGTGCATGGGCGTAACCAGCACCAAATTACGTCTCAATATTTTCCTAGACAGGGTAGGTAAATAATAATAATAAAAGAAATTCGAGGGGCTAAAAGATGAAATACAAAGTCCTAAAAACAACTTGTTGGGACATCTAATGCATCCTCCAACGATGTATTTTAAAGGTTTTTATAGTCTCTTAAAACTTGTCAATTTTTGCCTCAGTTACAAAATAGCGAGTCGTTAAGGCTTAATGTTGAAGTATGTGGGTCAAAATTTCAAAGTTTTTTTTCTGATCATTGTCCCACTATTTTTATTGCTTCCCATCAACTTCTAGGCCAGTCCCCTCCTGCCGAAATATTGGGGGGGGACGCGTCACCCTTGTCCTCCCCCCCCCCGGCGGTGACGCCCGTGCATGAGTGTCCTGAGACTTCAGTTACTACTAACTGTACAAGTAAATACTAACATACTAATATGGGGCACAGCAGCAGCTAACATGCCCATGAATGCCAGGAGGAGATTAAAAATCTGTAGGATATGTGGTCTCCTTGTTTAATAGATCAGAGTAAATGAAACACGCCATACCAGCAAGGAAGAGCTGCTGGTGAGTGTCATCCTTCCTCATCATCATCTTCACTGGTATGAATACATATCATTCTAGGATGGGCCCGTATATATCATTTTATGATTGATGCTTAAATTAGGTTTTTGACAGGCGCATATTTATAAATTAAGTTTTAATTATTTATTTTTTATAATTATCAGAATAAAATAATTATTTATTATTATTATTCTTTTATAATTTTCCGAAATAAACTCGAGGTATGTAGATAAAAAAAAACTAAAAATATTAGTAATTTATCCAAAAACCCAGTAGCATACGAAATCCTGTGAGGATCAGAAATGATCTATGACCAAGTCGCCAAAGATAAATCAGAGGAATACATCGGAATATACGGCCCGAGAAGGATTCAGATTAGATAAGGCCGGGAGTACACTTTTATCATGAAATAAAATGTCAATATTTATTTATATATCATCTCCTCGTGGAGGGTAAATAAATTGTTATCTTATTTATCGAGGAGCTGCTTCGGAAGGCGCAGCTACGCCTCGGGAATGTCATGCCTGATAGCATCTCGAGTGTCACGGGTTCAAGCAGTGGATACCAACTCTTTTTTTTTGTGCGCATTAATTATTTGTTAAAAAAAAAAAAAAATGATATTCCATTCGACCAATTGATGTTCGGAAATGTTTAGTTATAAAATATATTTAAAACCAGATTTTTATTGAAACTTCCAAGAAGTATTGGAGGGCCATCTTCATTTGACTATTCCTCTGGGATAATATGTACTATCCCTGAATTTTTATATAGTATGTACTATCCCTGAAAAAAGAGGCGATCTTAAAAAACAAAATAATAGAAATAGAATCGAAATGACATTAGAAGTATGTACAAAGGCTTAAATTCATCATGTAAACATTTAGGACAAGGACAAGTAATGACTGGCGCATTAGGGATAAAAATATAATATCATAGTGGATCCTGTAGACATAGTAAGTTCAAAGAACACAAATGATAATATGCATTGAATGCAGAAAATATTCGTCTATCCCCACTTAGCACTTTGAAGTACCAAAGTGCTGAACATTTATTAGAAAAACCGAGTATAAGGGAAGTCGAAATAGATATCGGAAAGTCAAAATCTTATAAAGCAGCGGTATTTCCGAAAGCATTTCTAGCGAAATTATCATAACATGTGGCGAAGCATGGATTTCTAAAACTTTCTATTAAAAAGATCAGGGAGAATGAGAAAATATCCGAAGAATGGAAAGAGTCTAATTCCCTTTTCAAAAATATTCATATAATAAAATTCTTACGTATCCCCGAAAAATACGAAGTCCTATGAGTAAATGGAGCCAATTTCATTATTAGTACTTCAATGTATGTATTACTAAGGACAATACCCACTTTCTAAGAGAATAAACAAGGATAATTACCATTGATGAAAAACCTTTTGTGTTGAGAAACCTGTTGAAGCACTGCAGTAGGTTCGCCATTTAAAAAAAAATAATGAATATTGTAACGTTAAATCGATAAGCAAATACAAGAAACATATGGCGTAAACTCCCAGACCGTTTGTTGGAACAAAATGTGCGGTTGGAACGAACTGTTTGGGTCTAGATCTTTCCGTGGTCTAGTCCACAAAGGCGAGGAACTGCCCACATTGTTCTGGAACATTCCAGACCAGAACATTTACGTTTATATATAAGGAGCAAGTGACTGAACGAGTTAGGGTCTGGCCACACATGTCAGCACCGGATCCGCACCGCAGCACTTATATAGGTTATGTTCAGAATATTTTTAATTTAACTTACATATTACCTTTAATTATGCCTAAAGGTCAGGCCACACATGTCAGACACAGGCCACTTTAGGCATAACTAAAGGTAATATGTAAGTTAAATTAAAAATATTCTGAACATAACCTATATTAGTACTGCGGTGCGGATCCGGTGCGGACATGTGTGGCCAGACCCTTAGTCGGTATGTGTCCTGACAGTGAAGTTCAAGTCATATGATTGTGTGTTATAACGTTATCATTTTTGTGACCTGCTCAAGTATTTAAGTTTTATTAATTCGTTTGTATTGTTAAATGTATATTTTTGTTAAATAAATATTTGTTACCCACATAAATGTTAAAATATTTTTATTCAAAGAAAATTAGTGAATATAATGTGATGCGCACATCGTTCCAGATTTTTTTTTTAGATTTTTATCTGTTTCCTTTATTTTTTTAATTGTCTTTCATCACGGGAAGTATAATTTATTATTTCACACACAACAAAAATGCAATAATCATTTTGAAAAATTTGGTTTTATAGTATGCCAACCCAACCGTTAATGAAGCTTAGCAGCTATTCATATGGACAGCTACAAAGGGTTCGGTTCAGCCATTATCCATCAATCCGGACCGGAAGTAATTGGACAAGTGGGGGAGGTTACAGCGAGGTACAAGAAGATGGGTCCGATCGCTCAGTGGCCGGGCGATCTGTTTGCGATCTGGAAGGCTCTGGCTCGCGGAATTAATTAATGACGGTCAATTAAGAGACCCCAAACGACATAGAGGTAGCCTATGATAGATGGAGGCCGTGTACCTCTTTGGCGACATGGCCGCGTCCTCCATGTGTCTATGTCCACGCTCCTCGCTCATTAAGTCGGCTTTATTGTCACCCGATCGGTAGCACCACTATATCTTCTTGTTGATTTGTACAACCGCCATTTAACGTCATGAATTTGGATGGGCAATTAATTGACACTAGGATAAATTACATTATATTTATTGGTTTGGTGATTTGAGCATTGTAGCTTCAAAACCATCTTCATTCAAATTTAGATAACTTTAATGGAAGCAATTCCTGATTCTTCATTGACATGCATATCAGTTTCGAGAAATATTTGTTGTTTCTTTTGAGAAAAAAAAAAATGTACAATCTATTTCATGGTAGTTTCACTATTTTGACAATTTTACAAGTTCCACATCTTTGACAATTTTACAAGTTCCACATCTTTGACAATTTTACAAGTTCCACATCTTTGACAATTTTACTTTTTATTTATTAAAATTGTGCGATTTATTTATTTAATTACATTTTAAGTGCCATGTACAACATGGGCTAGAGGCACCAAATTCTATTTATAATTTAACTACTATCTACTTTAAGTAGAAATGTAAATAAGTTTTTTGAACATTCTGGTTTTAGAGCTTCAGCTGAAGCCAGATGTGGAGTGTATTTCTCGCTGCTTCCAGTCCTAGACAATCTTCTAAGATGTGTTCCACTGTTAAATTTATATTGCATCTTGGACATGTTGGTGGAGGTTTATTAAAGTTGTGCGGTAAAAATATAGAAAAAGAAAAGAAGGTCAGTTCAAGACAATTTCTATTGAAAAACGAAACTTTGAAAGATGTGAGGAATTATCTTCGGCTGGTAGCATTGAAGGAACTAATAACCTTTAGGGGTCACCTGTGGTGTAGTGGTTACCATGGAAACCTGCAATACCAAAGGTCGCGAATTCGCATCCCGAGGTGGCCTAGGATTTTTTAATGGGAGTAAAATATCCTTGTCTATGCCGTCCCTCGGATAGGACGTAAAATGGAGGTCCCGAGCCTGTACGATTAAAGATCCCTATCCTAATTATTCCTGGATAGACAAAATTTAGGACGCCCACTGCCGCATTGTCCGATTAGCCTTAGTGGCATAAAGTGACGTTAAAACAAACCAACCAACCAACTAATAACCTTTTTTCATTTCAATAACCTAAATCTCTACAAAGCAACCTTTGTTGCAAGTGAAGGAATCTCAGATGGAACTGGTTTTCCAACAATTTTCACAGTGAAGAAGCCGGTTCTGATCTATCTAAAATCCTAAAAATCCAGAAATGAATTCTAAAAATTAAACTCTAAAAATAGGAGAAAAGACACTTAAGAATAATGTGGAGGTTTGAAGCTACACACATCATTTATGATAGCCAATAACATACCACTTGCTGAAATCAGCAACAATACAAATATCACAAAATTAACATAAAACAACTGTACAAAATCAGAGATTCGCAGTATGCATGAAAACGTATAAAAATACATAATCGCAATAGTATCAACTAAGATTATGGCTCATATTGTAATTACAATAATGAACTATTTTCGAAGTCATTTTAAGTATATGTTATTAATCAATATTTTTTTTAAATTTTATCTTTCTCGTTTCAAATTAAAAAAATAAGTCACAAAAATGAATCTTATAGTATTTCTATCCACTAAATAATAGTACCTACTATAAAGTACTATTTTACGTACAGTAGCGGATCGAGAAATTTTTTGAGGGGGGGCGCACTTTTTTTTTTTTAATTTAAAGAGTAATGAAGGGGGCCTAATTTAAAATATGTATTAGTATACAGTGACGTTGTAAATTACTGTTAAATGTTTAAATACAATCCATTTTTATTTTAAAGACGTAAAAATGACTAAATAAAGCACATTCTATATAGAAATAGTAAACTTTTATATATGCCCTCCGCTACTATATACGTAATGGATGAAACTTTTTGTTAGCTAAAACTGTTTTGATATTAGCTTAAAGTACAGGCCTCTAACATCGTTCAATTATCTCCTAATGCCTTATGAATATATGCGTATATTTAGATGAAAATAATTATTTTGATTTTTTTACTTTCACTTACCTATATATGAAATATATAGTAAGTGGAAGTATTGCGATCGTGAAAAAATTCGACTTCCGGGTTTCAACGGAAATACATGTTTTGGGGTCCCCTGATTCCAAATAACCAAGTCCCGCGAAATGGTCTGTGAGTGTGTCTGTGTATGTGTGTATGTGTGTGTGTGTGTGTGAACAGACTAGCTCAAAAGCTATAGACCGTGCGAATCTGAAATTAGGTATTTAGTGTATGTGACAGCAAAAATTTCATCATAATTGCTCAAAGGGAGGGGGTACTTTATTTAATGACTTTTTACGTTTTTTTCGAAAACGGCTCTAACGATTTTGATTAAACTGATTATTTGATGTATTAATATGCCCGAGATATGACCGTAAAAATTTCATCAAAATTGATCAACTGTAGGGGGGACTTAATAAATTTTGTATCATTTTAACTTTTTTTTTTTATTTACTCAAAAACGGCTTTCACGAGTTTGATCAAACTGGGTATTTGATGTATGTATATGCCAAGGATGTGATAGCCAACATTTCATCAAAATTGATCAACCGGAGGGGGGACTTTACTTAATAAATTTTGTAAATAAGAAATGGCTAAATATGAAATATGATAAAAACCAAGTTAACATATAGAGGAGAAAAATGAAAAATATTCAGTCAACTCATGAAACACGTTGAGCTCACGCATACATAGTACGTCTTTAATGACAGACCATTGTTCATAATTAAAACCGTTATGTTCATTTAATGGAAATTATTTGTTTCATGGTAACTAATTGAAATTTTCAACAAGTACATAGAGAATTATAAAATCAGACGACTTGGAGTATTATGCTTGCATTGCCGAATTATGACAAATAAATCTTTTATTTAATAATAAAATAAATTAGTGTTTTTTATAGAGCAAAGGAAAACAAAAATAAGAAATGAATGTGGAAAAATGTGTAAATTTGAGAAGTGGCATTAACAAAACGCATTAATTTCTAATTTACGTAAGTTGGTAAGTGAAAGTTGTGTGTTGCACGCACGCACCAGATTTTTTTTAATGACATACCTTATCATTTTTTTTTTTAGGATTATTAAACCAAAAAACCTTCCAAAGAAAATAAGGTATCGTTAATTAAAAATAAATGAGTTGGCGACAGCTCATTTACGAAGCCATATTTTTTTAGAAGGGTTCTGCTACGATGACAAATGTTAGGAGCTGTGAAGTGGACAGGAAAACGAACACAGAAAGCACATTAGCCGAGGATAGGTAGAGTTGGATGCAGGCAGCAGTGGCAAAATAAAAAATGAAAACTGGATTTGTGTCTTGGTAGTGCATACTAAACGTCCCAAGACGGATCGCTTTCTCCTCCACTCAGCAAATATTTAGACCTCATAATGATATATTCATTAAAATAAATATTAACTGAGGATCCTTGTCTTGTCTCTGTGACACAGCATTCTATCATATTTATATAATGTTGTGAAGAAATCTTTCCTCACGGTGGTGTATTTTGAAAAAAAAAATCGTAAACTGAAAGATTTTAATCAAATTGTAATTGAAAGATTGATCGTAAATTGAAATTAACTCATTGGCGGATCCAGGGGGGGGGGGGCTGTGGGGGCTGCAGCCCCTTGCTTTGAAAATTTTTTCGTCATTTAAAGATAAAATTTAACTTTCCTTAATGTAAGAAAGCAAGTTAAAGAACAAATAATTGTGAAGAACAAGCAGAATTTTAGTTGTTGAAATGGAACATAAAGGTAAAAAAGCTGATTAGCAGATCCAAATGAAGGTCTGTGGGGCTGCAGCCCCCCCCCCTTTACGATCCGCTGGATCCGCCCATTAATTAACTAAATGTATATCTATCACTAATTATTGCTTTCTAATTTAAAAAATATTGGGGTGTGGGCTGGTATTTTATACGCGGTATTCTATACCCTTCGATTATAAAGGGCCTTATTAATTGTTTAAAATATCACTTGTGTAAATGAGAATTTGCACATGTGCAAATGAGAATTTGCTCATTTGCAAATTCCATCCGTTGAATGGACTATAAATTTAATATATATGTCATCTTTTTATACTCAAGTCGAACATTTGACATTAACATTTTAACTACCGTGGTTGTATTATTTAATCACGAAGTTAGAATTTCATCAATCTCGTGGTAACAAGAGAAAAAGTGAAAAACTGAATGTTCAAAAAACTGAAGAAAACCTTCATTTTATATTCATTTCATCACCATCTGGCAATCGGTCCCAAAATTGTAATTAACACGCGAAAAAAGTGAATGGTATATTTCGTTTGAGAAGTGCAGGATATTGCGAGTATTAAAATCCAGAAGGTTACCAGAGGTTGGAATCAGAAACCGTGGTGTCTATCATATATCATCATCATGTCCATCATCGATTATTTTTCATTCAGTTTCACCTGAAATTATGAAATGTATAAACAGGATTTCACTATTATTTATAGATCTATTATACTATATTATTTATATCACTATTATTTATAACTCAAGATATTTGAGTCAAATGTTTAAGGTTTATATCTTCATGCCAGAAAATGTCTACTAATATTTATACCAAACCATGGGCTAATATTTAAAATTTTCTCTTTTTGAAATTAAAAATGGTTATAAATATGAGAATGACACAGTTTTTGAAATCACTCAGTAATCACTACAATTTCATTTATTTTTAATTTAAAAAAAAATCTGCAGAAACCTGACCGTAGTTTGAGAATCATCTAGATATGCCGACCATGCAGATATTCATAAACACGGGAGTATGCCGTAGTTCTGGCATGTGGTAAACAGAACAGCATTTGTTATACATCTCTTCTTAAACTACGATAATTCAATAAGAAATGTCAAGAGTGGGACCACACATAAATGCATTTAGTTTAGCAAGGAAAGTAGTTTAAAGGTGTAGAGAGGTAAAGCTGTCAAAAGTTTCTGTTTTAGTCTGAATGGAACGTATGATTATTTAGAAAAATGATTATTTTTAAGAATTGTTTTTAAACTTATTAACTGTCTTTTTATAAATTTACTTTAGGCTCTCAATATAGGAATCAACCAGTCTCATTAACAACTTAATAGGAGATCCGTGTAAGGTATCAAGCAAAAAAAAACTGAATAATAAGGAAAGATATGGGAGAGCTCGCAGGCATAATATTATTGGGGGTAGATGTGGGGTGGGGTGGGGACTTTTAGCAATCCATCATTATTATCAGCTGGTACACAGGCTGCTGGCCGCCATGTTTGCTCCGCTAACTTGATATCCCCCGGGTCCATATCTCCTCTCCCTCGGCCCGTCCAACTGCTTCTCCTTCCATTCCCCTTTTATTTTCTTATTTCTTTAATTAATTACTACTTTTTTATTTTCATCCACGCCCAATAATATACCGTCCATTTTGATACTAAATTAACTATTTCTTCATATTCGAAACTGTTTTAAACAATACTAATTGTAATGAATGAAAAGCACCTGCCTACCGAATATAACCAGTCACCCCCATGAAGTTTTATAACTTGCTTAAAAAAAAAAAAAAAATCGAAACGTTAACAATGTGTTCTGAATCCGGTTTATATATTTATTAGTTTGAATTGAAGACTGCCGCAATCCAAAAAAATAAAATTTGATAAAAGAAATCGTTGTGCTATCTCTCAACTCTAAGAAAGACTACCTTGACTGCTCTCCATCTTTAAATATCTGATTTAAAAATCGAAATATTTTGCAAAGAAAGATAATGTGATTTGAAGTCTTTTAAGAACGAATACGTTAAAACCAAAAAATTGATGCAGTTGCACTCTTATTTCAATCTTCTGCTGATCTAAAAATTACCGAAAACGTTACCCTTAACCAACACTCTTTTCTGTATTGTCATGTTTTCAACATACCATTAATATTTAGTTTTAAAATAAAAAAACTACTTAGAGCATTGTAATTATTTTTCAAATAATAAAAAAAAAAATTAATTCTACTTCTCGAACTAAACGATCTCATATAATATAAGTAGGAGTTCACGGTTGGATTAATAATAATAATTCGCTGTGTAGTGGTAATCACGACAACTTACTAAACTGGATTTTTAAAGGGAGTAAAAAATTCTTGGCTATGCCGTCCTTCAGAAAGAACAAAAATGAACGTCAAAAGCCTGTGCGATCTAGCTGACCCGTGCGAATGGTTCGCACTCTATCCTATTTAAATTCCACTTAATTAATGTACACCGTATATTTAGTATCGTACAGTGCATATTTAGTACTTTATCGAAAGCGAGTGCACTGATTCAATTCTGAAATTACATGTTTTTTCTTATAACTCGGAAAAGTGTATACAATAACAAAACATTTTCGTCTGGACAAATTGAAAAAATTGATACCTTCGAAAGAGCCCTGTGACCATCTTAAAATTTTCGCCGTGAATTGCAGTTTTTTACTTACAACTCGCATACGAAGAGGTTAATCAAAAAAATGTATATCACCGAAAATGTTCTCCTTAAAACCTGAAAAGATTGACACCATTTAGAAACCTCTACATTTTGATTTTCTTCCCAAAACCGCGGTTTTGCGCTTACAACTCGCAACTGAAGGCGAAATGATGTGGTATAGGGGTTAAGGTAAGCTTTAAAATGATGCATCATTCATGAAATGTGATGAAGTACTTAAGAAGTTATGGCGTACCGAAAAAAAAAAAATAGACTTTGAAATATAATATATTATATGATTAGTTATATATTGAAAATAATCCATGACCAGACCGTATAAATTCCTCACAAACTACTAATTCTAATCGCACGCTAATTTTTAATAACTAGGACTCAATTACCAGCGAAGATTCTGGAAGGTAAAAAATTATTAAGAACGCATCGTTTCCTAATCAATGGTAATGTACTGAGTTGATTTAGAGATTACATTAAACCGTCAAAGTTTTCTCCAAACCGATAAAACTATCAAGATTCCAAATGAGTCTCTGCACGGTTCGTTGGTCATAAACTTTATACAAATAAAAATAGTAAATATATTTAATGATTCCCTATACTCTAAAATGTGAAGGAACTAAGTAGTATTTAAATTATACATAATTATTTATTTTTTTTAAACCACTAGCTTTTTGGACTATGCTGCGATGGTATTATTCCGGATATAAACAACAATAGCCCCACAAGGGCTGACAGTTGGGGGGGGGGATCAATCAGAAGGACAAGGCTTATTGACCACTAAGGGGGGCGTCCGCTCGACTTGACGGATCGTCCTTCGTCCTTTCTTTGGCGGGGGCATTCAAGGCAAGAAGGTCTTGCCAGGAAGTACCCTCAACGTCTCAATACTAAAGAAAGAGCAGGTCCGATCATCGCCTCGCTTCTTAATAACTTTATCTTGTTAAAATAAAGGACAAAGAAAATGTGCAACACTTACTAATTAAAGGTATTAAAAAATATTAATTTATTTAAAAACATTTTGCGGCACAGAAGCGGTCATCAGCAGCAGCATTAAAACAATTGTCTACAATTGTATGTTAGAGTGTTACTGATATTATTACATTAACGTGTCTTTTATGCAAATATTTAATTATCATTTTTATTTATTCAGCCAGATCATGCGAATTTAGCTGAAAGATGGCCAAGAATGACGTTTGCTAGATTTTGTTCCTGAAGAAAGAAGAAAAAGAAGCAATTGGAGTGTGGCTGCGCGAGAAGAGATCGACAATGAGAGGATAAAAGGCTATGGAAGAAAATTCTTTCAGGGGACCGCATGTAAACAGATTTTGTAAATAAAGTTGTTATACATCTATACATATTTATTTTCCATTATCAGCAAGTGATTCAGTCATAGTGGGAGGTTTGCCGTATTTGGTTTTTGAAGCAAATCATTTAAATAGTACGATGTAAGGAAGCTCAAAACTAATTGGAAGGAAAGTTGAAGAATAACAAAATACTTTTCTAATACGAAACAGTTTCAAGTTTCAACTCATTGTAGATTTAGTTAAAACTGAGAAATAATGAAACTACTCTTATCACTGCAGTATAAACCGAACATACATAGAAAAGAAAAAATAATAACTTGCTTATAGCCAACTGATATCTATTCATCACAAAAAATGTGGCCACTCATTTATTTTTATTATTATCATTTATTTTTTTCTTCTCGTTTTTAACAGTTTTTGCTGGCCTTGGTGAATTGATAAGGATAGAAAAATTTAGTATTTTAGAATCAAATGTTGTCTAGCGATGAACGCAGTTCCGAGCAACACTGCCTTTTGCATCGGTTCCAGGCTGCTCGGAGATTGGTTTAGTTCGCTAATAGTCTTCAACTTCATCTCCGGTGCAGTGGCGGATCCAGGGGAGGGGCGGGGGCGGTGCGCCCCCCCCCCTGGAGGAGTGGACACCAATCAATTATTACCAATTCTGTGTAAAAAGGGATATCTTTAATAATTTTTTAAACTCCTTAAATGAAAAATGAATTTTATTTAAAAACTTAATATAAATGTACTACTTAAATGTGCACTAATATTTTAAATTAGTCCTTTATGACACAAAAATTTAAAAAATAAAAAAGTGCGCCCACCCCCTCAGAAAATTTCTGGATCCGCTACTGCTCCGGTATGTACATTTGCTTCAAGTTCTGATATTCTCTTATTTTTTCAGTTACTAGTTTGTAGAGATTATCATCTGAGGATATCACTATTTCGATAATCATTGGCTATTTTTTTTAATATTAGTAAAATATGTGTAGTGTGGTCCATTGGTCCCAGTACAGATTTAAGTGTTTTTCTTACTATAAACGGTTATAATCTTTTCATGTAGGAGTATTTGAAATAATAAGGATTGGTGTCATTTAAAATTTTATGTATTTTTTTACAGTTCTCGGTGAACTATTTTGTCATATCATAGTTTTCTGCGAGCACAAGACAGTCTCATTTGACATGCTGAATCGATTATGGTGCTGTTCTACACGGCCTCCACAATACTTCAACAGCTTATCAACATACACGGGCACCATAACAACAATCAGCAAGCATTTAATTCACTTCTTTATTAAAACAATATAACAGATAAAATATCTTGTCGACTAACCCACTTTTGGAAAGTTTTATTGTATTACTAAAATAAATGTATTCTTAAACGTTAATGTGCAATGCGTAATAGTGCGGGAGCTGAGGGCCAAAAAGGTGCCTGATTAGAAGAAAATTTTTGATCATATAGGCTGAAAGTACTCATTTCATAGACAACAAATGTGAACGTCTGCCACCTCAGATCGGTTGCCATCAAATTTTATAGGCGAAAAAAATCGACATTTTCGAACTTTTTTCAATTTTTGGATAATAACTTGAAAACGATTTACCGCAGAAGAAATTGTGTTCTTTCTAAAATACACAGTTAAAATCGGGTAGGCCTTTTCGCCAAAACCGATTGTCAATTTAGCCACTTTAGCGGAAAAATGAATAACGCTCATGTTCCCAAGCCTGCACTTAAAAGAGGGTTACTCCAAATAAAAAATGTTACCTTCAGTAGTTGTAGAATATTGAATTCTGTGTAAAAAGATCTCATTAATTTTAAACTTAGCCCACTCCTGTGGAGACAAAGTAATTAAAACGTGAACGTATTTAGCGCCTTATGGTCTAAAATCCGTAAATTTTTTGTTTAATTTCTCGCATATAATTGGGCAAATGCAGATCACAAAGTATCTTTTAATTGCAGGATGTTAAAATTTTCTTCAAATCAGGCACCTTTTTGGCCTTCAGCTCCCGGACTATAACAAGGATTTACTTGGAAGGTATATCGACTGATCTGAAATTAATTCTATTGATGACAATATTTTTAAATTGTTGTTACATAATACTATCTTTGTTAAATTATGTAAAAAGCTGCCTGGCTGTATTCCTGGAAGCAGAGACCTAAAGAAGGGAGGGCCGCAGTGGAGCGCAAGCAGCGTGAGTCAGGCACAGTCGCTGTGTCTCCTGGATCCAGATAGCCATCGAGATCCCGTATCTCACGTCACAGCCTGTTACCTCAATTACTGCCCGTCCACGAAACCTTCTGTAATCGTCCGATAATGACCATAATCGTAGCCCCTGCCTGCTACCGGCTACGTGCGAATCGGAATCCGACGAGGAACATAACCAAACTTTTTCTTTATGTTTTTTTTATTAGTAAGCTAGAAAAGCATTCGAATAATTTCGTTATATATATATAACCTATCAGCTAAAAAATAAAGTAATCGTCACACTATATCTACAAAGAGTACATATAGAGTTCGGAATCGCACGAACTAAATATTAGGAAGCTATTCATAATTTAAAAAAAAAAAGTTACATAAACAAGGGTCCTAAACCGATTGGTTGAAAAATAGTAGCAATTATCACATGTTTTAAACTCCTAGCTTTTGTTTTATGTAATTAGCTGTTTTTATTTAGGATATTCTTCAGTAATTTATATTTTAGCAAATAATAAAGAAGGCTTAGCGAACCCGAAGGTTCGATGCCTACACCACAACTCGCTCCTGTACACTTCGCTCTCAACAAAACCTGCCTTCACGCAATCCTGCCACCTCTGTCTCGGCCTACCCTTCGCATTTTTCCCAACCGGTCTCGTTCTTATTAATCTTTTAGCGATTCGCTCACGACCGAATTTCGCGATTTTTCAGCCCATCTTATTCGCCGCGCTGCAATCACCTCAATTATGTTTACCAAATACACAAGATACGGTTCACTCAATAATTTATAATTATACAGTTATTTATCAGTTGGTTAATTTTACCATTTAAAGATTATGATTATGGAATTTCAAGTATATCTTGCTTGCAGTGTAAAGTGTGTTAAGTCCAAAATCTTAGATTTGAGAATAATGTGATTGAAAACACTAAACCAAGATCATGCGGAGAATATTCTGGAGAAAAATTAAAGCCTTAAGGGGACGCAAAAGTAAACCCATAAGAAATGTAAAGAATGAGAATGGGAAGGTGATCACGGAGGATAAAGCCATTCTGGAGGTCTGGCGTAAATATTACACCAAGCAATTCGGTGCAGATGACATGCAACCAGTGAACCCAGATGGACAATGGAATGAGGCTAAGTTTGACGAGGCGAGTGGAAAAGCACCCCTGTTTAGGACTCCCACAGTAGCATCGTCCGATTAGCCTTAGTAGCATAAAAATGGACGTAAAAAAAACAAACAATAACACCCATTCGCAAGAAAGGGTCCCAGGGCCGAATGTTCTAACTACCATCCTATATGCCTCTCACCAGTGGCTTACAAGCTTTATACGACTGTTTTGGAAGGACGATTAAGGCCCCTAGTTGATCACCTTATCGGGGAAGAGCAAGCTGGGTTTAAACCAGGACGGCAAACTCAGGATCATATATTCTCCCTAATAAACGCTATACAGAAATCTTGGGATCGGAATAAAAATATATACTTGGCTTTCCTTGACCTGAAAGCAGCATTTGACACGGTCCCCAGGCATGAAATATGGGAGGCTCTTAGAGCTAAAAATGTCTCAAGGAATTTAGTGGAGGCTGTTAAGTCCATTTACCAGCACCCAAAGGGCGTTGTTCGACTGAACGGGTTGGAGTCCGGCTGCTTTGACATGGAGATATTTTGAGCCCATTACTATTTCTGGTCTATATGGATGAAGTGGCTGCCATATGCAAAAGAAGAACAGATAGGACATTCCTGGGGAGAAGAAACCTACGCCCGATCGTAATTCAGCATCTACTATATGCTGATGATGTTGTCCTTGTCGCTGATAAGGTGGAAAAGTTGCAGCAAGCGGTAACTGAATGGTATGAGGAACTCTACCGGAAAGGAATGCTGATCAATACCAGTAAAAGTAAGCTATGTACTGCAAGTAGGAAGGCAAAATGAGGATATCCATGTACTATGTAATGGAGAAGAATTAGAAATGGTCTCAGACTTTACCTACCTAGGAACAGTTATGGAAAAATCGGGGAAAGTGGACTTAGAAATATCCAACAGAATTAGCAAAGCATATGCAGTCTAATACCAGATTTGCAACACTGTTGTAGGATAACGAGAGGTAGATAAGTACGTTAAGCTCCATATCTTTAAATCTGTATACCTACCAATACTTCTATACGGAGCAGAAAGCTGGGTATTGACAGAAAGGCAAGAGAGCAAATTCCTAAGAAGAATTCCTAAGAAAATTCCTAAGAAGAATAGTCGGGAAGACTAGGAGGGACCGGGTTCGCAACGAACGAATACGCCAGGAACTTGGAGTCGCCCCATTAAAAGAGGTTCTGCAAATCCGCCAACTGAAATTGTTTGGTCATGTGATAAGGATGGAGGAACATAGAGACCCACTGAAGACGATGGACTATGCCCCAGATGGCAGAAGAATGTATTGTGTGGAGTTCATTGATAGACTGTCCAGAGGAAGAGGCAAGGATCTCCTTCGAGCCAGGAATTTAGCAAAAAATAGAGAAGAGTGGAGTTCGTGGCTGCTCACCCCCTTACACTTAAAGGCACAAAAGGGAGAAGCTAAAGAAGAAGTGATTGAAAACGTTATGCCGAGTGTACATTGAGGCTAGGATCACATTGAGACACTCGCGACGCAGGGCAGAACAGTTTTTGTGAAACGCGAATTAATTAGGAAATGCGCACATTGGGACGCAGAGCAGGGCAGCGCAGTTTCCTATCTACCACCCGTATTACAAAAACTGCTCTGCGTCGCGATTGTCTCAATGTGCGCTCGGCCTAAGACACTCGCCACGCAGAGCAGAGCAGTTCTTATATAAATGATATTCTTATATAATACGTGTGGTAGATAGGAAACTGCGCTGCCCTGCTCTGCGTCCCAATGTGCGCGGTTCCTATCTAATTCACGTTTCACAAAAACTGCTCTGCGTCGCCTGTGTCTCAATGTGCGCCCGGTCTTAGGTTTTTTTAAAAGTTTATTTAGTATTTATCACGGTTAGCAGAGTTCCTTAACCAACTAACTAGTTAATGTATTTAAGATTTGTTTGCTTTCTTTTACTTAATCAGCTGTTCGTATAGTTAGCTACTCCTAAGTAATTTGGAGGTCTGTTGCTACAAGCATTCTTGGACTTATAGGCCATGCTCCCCACCCTCTTTTCATTGGTTATTTTTCGAACAAGAACCAATCGAACAGGAAAACCAACCAATCTAATCAAAAGCCTGAGGGCTATGACAGGTGGTGCACGACTGCTTCTTGGAACAAACCTATTAAGGTCTGGCCACACATGTCCGCACCGGATCCGCACCGTAGCATTAATATAGGTTATGTTCAGAATATTTTTAATTTAACTTACATATTACCTTTAGTTATGCCTAAAGTTCAGGCCACACATGTCAGACAAAGGACACTTTAGGCATAACTAAAGGTAATATGTAAGTTAAATTAAAAATATTCTGAACATAACCTATATTAATGCTACGGTGCGGATCCGGTGCGGACATGTGTGGCCAGACCCTTACTGTAACTAATTAGTTGGTTACGTTTACTTTTTGAATACATAAAAACATTTTAATGTATGGTACATACACATTGAATAAATACATTTTGTTTAGTTCGTAATGGGTAATAACACACTCAGGGGCGGATTTACGACACAATTTTGGATGGTCAAGAGCGCTGTCTCACGTTGCTGACAGCACCATTTTTTTATGACATTATTACCTTTTATTCAGAAGGACTGCGATCTAAGCAAACAAAAGTGTTATGTTTAGGGCATAGTAACTACCTATTGCATTATCCGTTTAAAAATAGAAAAAAATTAATTAGCCGAAATATTTGAGGGGGTCATGACCCCTGTGACTCCCCCCACCCACAGTTCCGACCATGAACACACTTTTCTTATACTTCGTGTACTAAGGAATAAAAAGCCTATCTGTCTGGTATTTAATCTTAAGAGAGTTCTAGCAAAGGTATTCTAGTAACTTTGTAGTTCTTCTGTAATATTATAGTTCTACTATAATTAATGTAACAAAATAAATAACATTAGACATTCCCATTAACCCAAAAGACCAGGCCACTACTATCCGGTCATATCGGTATATACCGGCATATATATACATATACCTCGGCAATTGTTCATTATAAAAGGTATGTATTAACCTCCCTACATCCTACATAACTCGATAACAGAGAATCACAGCCTTCCAAAAACATCATGGTAGTCATACACGTCTATATCAGGCCAAGCGGCGAGGGACACAGGTCTAACAAACAGTCCTGGATTAACTGTCATTTCCCCCACTCCTTTGATACTAAGTCTGATTGCTTGGTTTTTCAGTTCATTAGGCTCTGTTTAGGAAATAGTGCCGTTAGTAACTGAGCATGTGAAAAAGTCCTGAACGTGATTGAACGCCTAGTTGGAACAAACCTTAAAAGTATATAACTTAGCACCTAAAAATAGGACAGAATTTAGGGAACCAACCCACGTTACACCAACCAAATGTTTTTTGTGAAATTTAAACGTCTTTGTTTATTTGCTTAACATCACTTTATGCCACTAAGGCAAATCGAACGATGATACAATGGGAATCCTAAATTGTACCTATCCAGGTATAATTAGGATAGGGATCTTTAACGAGTAACTGACATCATACAGGCTCGGGACCTCCATTTTACGTCCTATCCGAGGGAAGGCATAGCAAAGAATTTTTTACTCCCTTTAAAAAATCCTTTGCCCACCGCGGGAGTCTTTATCAAGTTAACTTGGAATTGGAATCTTTAAAAAATTAATCTTTAAATAATTTATTTTTTGAAGAGAAAAGATTTGGCTCCGCCGGGAGTCGAACCCGGGTCTCCTGCATTACATGCGAGGATGCTAACCGCTACACCACAGAGCTCGGCTCAAGGCAGAGCAAATCCTTCCTCATTTGTCCACCTCCCGCTACTACTCGCAAAACTTGTGAGATAGAGGGAGTAGGTATCAGTGAAGAGGAAGGATTTGCTCTGCCTTGAGCCGAGCTCTGTGGTGTAGCGGTTAGCATCCTCGCATGTAACGCAGGAGACCCGGGTTCGACTCCCGGCGGAGCCAAATCTTTTCTCTTCAAAAAATAAATTATTTAAAAATAATTTAAAATTGGTGGTCAACCACAATTGAAGATTGGATTAATTAAAAAATTAATCCTTTCTTTTTTTGTCATTTTTTATTATAGATTATATATAACCCACAATTGTGATACATTAAATATTTGGATCAGGTATTAACGTATATTATTTGATTTTTTTCCTTTTTATGATATAGGTAGTCCTTTTTTCAATTTTTTTTTATTTAAATATTACATTGGGGAATCATATAAACTAAGAAATGTTTGATTTCGGTTTAAATAATGAAACCATCATTTTAGCATATTTCGCGGATTAATTACCTTCTGCTAAATGCCATCCGATTGTAATTAATAACCATTAGAGGTGCTTCATAGTTAATTTGTCATAAGGATTATATGGTAATTTTAGAGGCTAAAGATTCATTTTTAAATCTTTAAAAAATTACGACGACTAGGCGACGCAATATATATATTTTTAATGCACTAATATCTCGCGAGCCACACGAAGGATTAAACCACCAGGTCAAACCTTTGCAGAATCGTAAAATGTCCGAAGGTGTTTTACAACAAGCAATCTAATGTTTCATTATAATTAGCCCGATCATGCGATACTTCCTGGATACAAATTACCCACAAATTAAAAACGTGTAACCGTTTTTATCTTGACAAGGACTGCAGCTAAGAAAGGGCTGTTATCCTGGAGTTGAAATTCAGTGGATGGGCAGGTCAGAGGTTGCATACTCAGGAATATGCTGTCGAATATCTTATGCCACTACTTAGACCGGTAACCTACAACATCGAAATTTGCAGTTTTTTTTTTTGTCTTTTAGGGGATGCAAAAGCCAAGTTTCAGAACTCTGCACCCCCCCCCCCCCGATCACTTTTTAATATCCCCCAAACTACTAATTTTTGCACTCTTTTCGTTTTTGACCATGAAACTTTGATGTTTTTGACTATTCCTTGAATTGTTTAACTAGATTAGATTCTCTATGGATGCCACAGTATTGCATTCTACATAGAATAATCGAATTTTACTATAACAATTAGAATGGCATATTTGAATTTAGGATCAGTTAAGTGATTTAGCCGAAATAGATATCAAAGATCTGTACTTTGTATAACAAATTACAAAGATCTGTAATCTGTGATCTGATTTTTATGGGAACTCTTTGGCCTTTTATCGCATGTAATTAAAAAACAATTAACCGAACAGAAAATTATATTTTTAGTTAATTAATAATATAATCGGTAAAGCCGGTTCGCCAAAACAAATAATCGAATTTCGGCTATATTTAACTTATCAGCGAAAAATCAATTTCGCTCGTGTTTCAATGCCTGGAACTCAAAAAAGGCTTTTTAGTCTCCAAATAAAAAAGATTACAAATAAAGTACAGCACCAAATTTTGCGTCAAACTAACAATGAATTTTAAAGTAAAAGAGGAACATACATTAGTGAAGCATGTACTTTTGTTTAATTCAACAAAATATTTGCGAAGAAAAACTCTTTTAAATTAAATTTCTTGATTTATTTTTCCAATAAAGCAATGAGCAAGAGTTTATAAATTCATAATTATTCAACTAATAATAAATCACTTTCACGGTTCATTCTTATTTCTTATTAAAGGTGGGGTTTAAGGTCTGGCCACACATGTCCGCACCGGATCCGCACCGTAGCAATAATACAGGTTATGTTCAGAATATTTTTAATTTAACTTACATGTTACCTTTAGTTATGCCTAAAGTTCAAGGCACACATGTCAGACACAGGCCACTTTAGGCATAACTAAAGGTAATATTGAAGTTAAATTAAAAATATTCTGAACATAACCTGTATTATTGCTACGGTGCGGACATGTGTGGCCAGACCCTTATCCGTGGACGCCATGTTCTTCGTGATAACACGCCCATAGATAGATAACAGATACAAAAAAAATTCTTACGTTGGCCACAAGTTCAATATTATAATGGGTTATATTTAGAATTTATTATATTTATAAAAAAAAATAATAAATAAAAAAAAAAAAAAAAAAAAAAAACTATATGCTATTACGTATAAAATTTCTATGTATTTTCTTGTTATCGTCCAAACAGACTGTGTCCTAAAATTTCTATAAAACTATTCCTGCATAAAAAGAGCTTTTATCGATTAATAGTTAATACCTTTACTTTTAAAAAAAATTCAGTTAAACGGTCGTCATTTTTAAGCTTTTGCGAGTCTATTTTATGTTAAATATTTCGAAGCAATTATTTTAAATCAACTTTTTTTTACTGTTGGTTTTACAGATTTTAATTTGTGGATCTTTAGCCTCCAGAATCAGCCTTCACCGCCTTTCCTAATCTAGGTATTTAAAAAACTAACTACCCTAAATCAGCTTGCGCACTGTCGAGTATTTCAAAATATAATTGTACAAGGCCTGAAGAAGCCCACATCATGATGGGCCAAAGCTTGGCGATTGTTAGCTAAATGTAGTGTATTAAATGGTCAAATCCTGAAGACCAAATAAATATCAATTTCTATGAATTTTTAGAAAGTTTTTAAGATTGTTATTTGAATGAGCGATTCAGGCAGGAAACAGCAGTTAGTAAAAATTGTGTAGTACTCATCCTTTATTGATGATCGGGATGATGAGCAAGGAGTTGGGGAGGAGGATCGAGACTGGCAAGGAAGGATAATTTTCCTTCTTCCTGATCTGCGCTATCCTCTTATCCTGCAATGGACCAGCGGTTTGTTGTTACTGCAGATAATAGAACGAACCATTTGGGTGGCGCGATGGCCGAGTGGGTAAACGCGTTAGAAAATATGCGTTGCCCATGGCAACATATGATTGGGAATACGAGGATAGAAAGTTCAAAACCTGGGGCCAGGAGATTTTTAATAATATTCGGCATTAATCCCCCACCCTCTCCTACTCCTAGCCGGGGAAACCCTGTATAGCCTAAAAGGCGAGAGATGGGAGGAACGAAAAAAAAAAAACAGCAAACCATTTGTAGTCACCACTGCACCTGCAGATTAATGATTAGGTTAAAAATATCATCAGGGTCAAGTGGACCTTACCTCCTTCCATGACCGCTGACCAAGAAACAGCACTTTCTTACACAGTTCTGCACCCAAATCCCTTCATAAGTTGTATCGGTATAGGTTTTTTTAGGTGTGGTGGTCCTTCTCCCTTAACACAGCTAGTTCAGAACCCAAATTAGAGTTTTAAAATGTCCCTGAATTTTTAGTAAGTTAACAGATCTAACCTTTACAAGGTTTATTCATTTTTTCATTTAGTCTTCCATACGCCCCATTTCTATTTAATCAAAAATCAATAATAACCAAAATTAAGCGGTAATGCTGACCAATAATCAGTCATTAATTACGTCTGTACAAAGTCTCGGCACGTCTTAACTACATATGTATTTACCTATCTATATGTATGATTTCTTAGGATATCATTCATTCTTTTAAAAAATCAAATAGGTAACATTCTCGAGTGAAATGATGCCTTATTTCACTCAGTTTTAACAATTTTATGAAGAGAAACAGCTGCATTCATTATTTAGATAACATCACAATACCACTTCTCCAACTTTGTGAAATGAATGTGAACATATGAGAAACAGCTTTGATTTATATAGGACGGAATTAAATTCAGTAATCAACTGAAATCAAAAAGTTTCTTTTATTTTTGTTTGTGTTCACCGGGGTGGGGGGAAACACAATTTTAAATATAAATTAGCTTAAATTCAAAATTTATTTATAGTGATGACAGAAAATCCTGTAATTTGGATTACACTTCGACAACAGATTACGCGACATTGGTTCTAGGTAACGAAACTACTTTTTTAAATTGTTAAACTGTAAAATTTCTCATTTCAAACATGCAATTACTGCATTGTAACCAGAAATCGATTGCAATGTTATCAATCGACTTTCCTTTACAGCCTAACCTTTCGAAAAGAAACAGTCAAAGATTTGTTTTATCCTGGTATTATTGGATTTTTAAAGTATATTTTCCCTAAGGGCCTGGTTTTCAAGCAGCGCCAGATCAAAACCTAAAATATAATTGGTATGTTCACAATTTGTATCATTTTAAAATCTGTAAGTTTGCTTTTTGAAACATTGCATAATGTAGTTGGCCTTATCATGCTTATGGCTTAATAAGCTTTCCTGTTTTCTGTATGTTTCAATTAAAGTGTTTGATAGGATTTTAGCATTTTTATTTTGGATTCTTTAACACTATAGCTATTTCTGGTAACAATAAGTCACTGTTGTTAAATGTCTTATCAAATGATAGTATTTATTATGTTATATAGTGAAAAAAAAAATCATTCTTAATATCTGAAGATTTCAACTTTTTAGGTGGGATAATTATTTCAAAACACCCAAATGGGAGAATATACAAGAGAACCATGTCCTTGGAGGATAGTTGATGATGTTGGTGGAGCATTTACCATGGGACTAATCGGTGGATCTATATTCCAGTCTATCAAAGGTTTTCGAAATGCACCTAGTGGTTTCAACAAGAGATTAACTGTAAGTAGATGTTTTTAAGACTCAAATATAATTATTGTACTAATGCATAATAAATAAGGATTGGTTCGTTATGTAAAAGAAAGCTGGTGCATGCTTGATTATTAGGATGAATTAAAAGATTCTAGTTCATGAGTGTGGGGTGATTCTATTCATACTTGTCAAGATATAAATTGATTAAAATATCAACCCTAAAAAAAGTTATCCACTCTTGTGGGTGAACATATCTTATTTAAGTAATTACACGAATAATATTAAAAAGCAAATACTATCTTCTATTTGGGGATTAGCATCATCTTTGTCATTATTGTATGAGTTATTTAAGATGGTGAAGGTAGCATCAAATTGTTATTGGATATAATGTAATATAATATAATATTAGACCTTATGGGCATATGTATTGATATGGTTGTAATACCAAATATATAAATAAAAATATATTTTAAAAAGTCTGAACAATTTATTATTGCTACCTATTTGGATCTACATTACATTTAAGACAATGCAAAATGTTTTTATATATATTTTTTTTTTCATTTCAGGGGAGTTTAGCTGCTGTTAAACAAAAAGGTCCTATGTTGGGTGGAAGTTTTGCTGTATGGGGAGGTGTTTTTTCTACCATTGATTGTACCCTTGTTCACTTCAGGCAAAAAGAAGATCCTTGGAACTCAATAATATCAGCAGCAACGACTGGTGGTATCCTTGCTGCCAGGAACGGTGTACCAGCCATGGTTGGCAGCGCTGTGATTGGTGGAGTTCTCCTTGCCCTGATCGAAGGTGTGGGTATAATATTCACACGCCTTCAAGCAGAAAACTTTCGACCTCCAACGCATTTTGAAGATCCTATGCAACTAAACCAAATGAAGCCCCAGTGATCACAGTCCAAAACCCTAGTAGACGGATAATTAAGTTCAAATCGGTATCAGTGATCTCATGGTTTATAATAATATACATTATGTTAATTTTACTGTCCCTAATCACATTTTTTTCTGTTGTACACTATACAATAATGTTAACCATACGGGCTGACAAGTGGTATTTTTTAAAAATTGTAGTCTTTTCTATTTATGATTTGATATTTTTTCTCTCATGCTGAGAATGTTGTTAATGCATTCAGTCAGTTTAGACATGGAGTAAGCTCGTGTTTCTATAATCAATCAGCCATTTGTGAAACCTAGAGCTCACCATTCAGAAGTTACTAATGTTATGTGATAATAAAGACCAGATTTTTCTATATGGTATATCACATAAGAGAGAGGTGTTGACATTGCATATGTATTGCAAAGTTAAATTGTTGAAATTTATTAAATTATTTGAAGAAAAAAAATGTTTTTATTTTGTGCTTACATAAATAACCTATTTCATCACATTATTTATTTACTTTTTTTATATTATCAGACAGTATGAAATGGTATTTCCCCATAAATAACTTAATCAATTTAATTATTCCAAAAGAAATTGATATATCTTCTTAAGTAAACGGTGTTATTGATATTTATTTTAAAAATATTAATGATTAGAATGCTATGATTACTAAGTTTATACTAAAAGGACTAAAACTCAAGAAAGGGTCATCCTTAAATAAAACTTTATTAATATTACCATACAATAATCATCTAGACATTATGAGTTCTAGATTGAGAATACTGGTTATACTCATATTCACTTCAAAATAAAATTCTGTGAAAACTTCTCCAGTAACTGCAATAAATAATATGCATAGTTCAGTTAAAAACAAAGGCATTATCTCTTTATTAATAAAGATCTGTTTAAAAATAAGGATAAAAAGTAAACCCTTGATCAAAACAGGTTTTCTATTTAACAAGTAAAATATGCAAGCTAAAAAACTGAGATAAGAAGTCCAACCAGAGAAAGAAGAATTTGTAGACTGATTTCGTGTAGTTCCTCAAGTTCAATTTTAGGTAGCCGAAAATTCTCATTTTAAAATAGCTGTTATTTTAAAGATGACCCTTTATTTCAAATGTTTGAACTAATTTTTTGGGAAGTAAAGTTGAGTGGATTTTGATTTCTGACCGGCATACTATCATCAGTTCTTGTACTAAAGTTTTCCTTAAGTAAGTAATAGAAATGTCTTATATAAAATATCAATACCAAGATTTTTGTTGTTATTATGATACAAATACTATATAACTCATTTGGAAGAAGACTGCTACAATCCAAAAATCTGAAATTTTACAGGAGATATATATGTTGTGATCGTTATCGTTATCTCATAAACCAAAACTGATAATTTCATTCAAACATCAAAGAAATCATAATGAAATGAAATATCCTATTTATATTTTCAAAATATAGGGATGGAGGGATTTTATAAAATCAGGGTCAGATAATATAAAATATATATATATGATAACACCCATATCATGATCTATGCACTATTTCTATGGAGCTCCAGAATAATTTTTATAACCTAAAAGCTTACCAGTTGAATGGTATTTTAAAATAAATTTTTCAGAGTGAAAGTATGATCTCCATTTGTTTTTTAACTTGTAAGGATGGATTCTTAAGTTTTCGCCCAGTGCAATATGAAAGCTAAATAAGCGAGGCAAGTCATTTTCCTTCTGATGACACCTACTCTGCAACGGATTGACATGTATTTAAAAACGTTTCTTTTCCAATCTGCTGCTTATAGAACTTCTCTTTTTGTACTGTTTTTTCGACTTCTTCACATTTGATAATATATCGGCCACATAAATTTATTTTTGTAAAATCAAACTTTCAACTCTCTAAAAGCTACACCAATTGTTAATTTTAATTAAAGAAGGCCCGATAACTAATAACTTTACCACTTTTAGATTCTTAACAGTTCATTTCAACATACATCGGTATCGATTTGAAATTATAACTGAATATTCTTCGATACATTTGACGGAATTTAAAATATTTTACAAAAAAAAAAGGGCCCATCAGCTTATAAGCCGTTCTTGTAGCCACTTCCTAGAGTGTGTATAGATGCATACAATTTGAATCTAAATATTGTTTATACTGATACGTATAAAGGCTTATCAGACAGAAATATTTTACCGTATTTTAATCTTTAAATTTTTTTTTTTTTTTTAATTAAAAGCTTCTTTATATCTCTTTTATTGCTTACCACCTGTAATGGGGCTTTTACTTTTTGGTGGAAATCTGTTATTTAATAAATAATTAAATTGAAACCAAGAATAACTACTAAAGTACTTAAATCAACTACTCAGGTAATTTTATTTTTTTTTTTTTTAATCCATCTTTTATAATCCTTTAACCCCTTATATTTATCCAATTATTAATGGGAAAATAATTTTTTTTGGAAGGGGTCAAGTGATAGGGCATATAATTATACAATGAAATTAGTGAGTAGATTTATGATGACTGACAATTTTAGCGTAAATGGGGGTTGAACCATGGAGGACCTAATTTGAAATATGAGTACATATGTTTTAAATCATAATAAAATGTTTAAATAAAATGCATTATCCATTTGAGATTATAAGATATTAATGCTTAGTTAAAACACTTGTTATATAGAAATAGTAATATGTAGTTTAATTTTGTCCTCACCTCCCAGGGAGGCCTCCTCCTGCATCCGCTGATGTAATGGTGAATAAAACAACATATTGTTCGTAATTAAAAGCTATTTTCTTTTAAACCCAAAGTAATTTTTTTAAAAATTATTTCTTATCTTTCTTTTATTTTTTTTAATGTATCACTTCTTTTTATTAGGTTTATTGATATGGTTTATATTTATTAGGTTTATTAATAAGTTTTACAACTCCTTTAAAATAAAACGATAAAAGTCTAACTCTCTTAATTTACTTACATAGTATTACATTTTTCGCAAAAAAAAAAACTAATTTATAATTCACATTAGATCAGAATTAAGGTACTATATTCTGTAAAATTTCTATTTGATACATAACAGTAATTTAAAAGTCATGCATATTCATAGAAAGCTAGAATTATTTAATCATAGTCTAAACAAATAATAAGTTTTAAATTATTGCATATTATTATTATACAATTTATTTCCATAGTTTATTAGGTTATGTTAAGTATAGAAAAATATGCAATTCCTTCAGGCAAATTAATAGGATATATGTTAAAAGACAAATAAATGAAAAATTATGTACCCTTTTTATATTATTTAACTCCTACAAGTAAATAATGTAAAATCAAAACCATTATTAAATAAATTTTAACATTTTAAAACTATAGTTTAAGTAACTGTTAATAAAATCATTTGCAAAGATCTATTACCATGTTATTGGGAGTATAGATTTTGAAGATAAGATATTTATCAATAAATAAATATATATGGATTGGAGATATTTATCAATTATTTATCCATATATTTATCAATAATGTATTTATACTATTTTTCTTTAGCTTTTTAAATTATGAACCTTCTCTGATACAATACATAATTACAGTCAAATTGTTTTGCTTTTTAATTGTAATGAATGTCTTCGCTATATGAATGGATGCTGGCACACAAAAGCAGATATAATAATATTAGTTTATAAAAGAATAGTGAAAAAGTTAATTTTTTTATTTTTAATGAACAATTTAGTATTTGGTCAAATTAATAATTAAAATGAAAATGGATTACTGCTTTTATTTTTAAATATTTTATGCAATAATAGGTAATAATAAAGAGCTAAATAATTTTTTTAAAAAAACAAACTTGTATTAGATTTTCCATGGAATTCATTTATTTTTTAAGAAAAAAAATTTTCATGGATGTGTATTGGTAATAAACATTATGCTCATTTCAATTAATATTACTTTTACATTGCAAGGACTCATCCATCCTTCCTAATTATTTATAAATATTAAAAATACTTTACGATTCAACATGAATACACAAGAAGGAATGTAAAATTTGCAAAGTCATTGATGATATTTTGTTGATAATAGAGATCAAAACACCAAACATTGGGCTTAAAATAGTTCATATGCGCATGAAATTTCCTTAAAACTATATATAGAGGCTCTACAGGAACTTGGAGGAGAGCTCATATGCCTCTGAATCTCAGTTAAAATTAGATGACCTCCTGAATACAGTATGGCAGACTATACAGCAACTCACAGAGTAGCTACTCCTAAAGTTTTGTCAAAGTTTTGCCTCCTTTTATTACTTTACATTGCCCATCATTGGCAAAATAATTCTAACTCACGCTCTAGGCAGAACTCTTCAACTTCATAAGTTGGTGCCTGTGATATAATAAGTGACTTTCGTTTATAAGCTCGTCATTGTGTGATATCTTTGTGAAGTAATAAGCTTTTAATAAAGGATCCCAAACTGGGTAAGATAAATTATTGTAATTGCATGGAAAGTAAATAATATTAACTTAAAGGCTCCTTGAAAAAAAAATTTATACAAAATAATTTAATTACAATAATTCATGTGACACACTGAATAACTAATACCCATAACGATTTATTAGTTGCTGCAAACTTTTATAATTAACATTTTTGGTTTGAATGTTATTTTAGAAATAAAGATTTTAATATTTTAAATATAATTTATTAACTTATATTAGAGCAATTTTATTTTGTAAATTGTACAAATTTTATATTTAAACAAAGATTGTTGTAATTTATAAATTTAATTTAGGCACCTACTAAGATGGTACACATGCAGATTGTGCTATGCAAATGAATTCATTAACTTATATTATTGCAATTTTATTTTGAACATTATCTTCTTATATATCACTTCTAAGATAAGTTATAAGGAAAAGAAGAAAATATTTCTACATAACCCATAAATCATTCAATCAAAGACAAAAATGAAAGGTTCCTATTTTCCTAACAAAATGAAAAAAAAAAAAAAAAAAAAAAAAAAATATATATATATATATATATATATATATATATATGTATGTATATAACTTTTAATAGGCAACAGCATCGAATCATAGTGACTCAAACAATCAAGTTCACCAATCCATGCATTAATATTTTCGATCTAGCCATGAACACCTTTCAAAAAAAATTGTTGAAAAACCTAATATTAAAAAAAACAAAAACAGAAATGGGATAATAAGTAACAAAGTTATAGCCTTTCAAATATTGTACATTCTTTGGTTTATACATAAAACATAATTATACGTAAATAAGTTATGATTATTAATTCTCATATATTATTAACAATAAATCACTCACTAATAGAGTATAGAGATAGGCCACATAGTGTATAGAGATTTTTTTAAAAATAACTCATAAGGAATAAAAGTAAAAAGTATTAATTTTAATTATAGAAATTTGCGGTTGATGAGGAAAACCTAAACAATAAATAGATACTTTTTAATATTTGTTAGTTCAATATTTAGTTTGAATAGTATTAATAATAATAATATATTAAATTTATGTTAAAAATTCATTTTCAATGTAACTGTACACAAAGAATTCTATCTTTGTCTCTAGCCATGAACACCTTTCAAAAAAAATTGTTGAAAAACCTAATATTAAAAAAAACAAAAACAGAAATGGGATAATAAGTAACAAAGTTATAGCCTTTCAAATATTGTACATTCTTTGGTTTATACATAAAACATAATTATACGTAAATAAGTTATGATTATTAATTCTCATATATTATTAACAATAAATCACTCACTAATAGAGTATAGAGATAGGCCACATAGTGTATAGAGATTTTTTTAAAAATAACTCATAAGGAATAAAAGTAAAAAGTATTAATTTTAATTATAGAAATTTGCGGTTGATGAGGAAAACCTAAACAATAAATAGATACTTTTTAATATTTGTTAGTTCAATATTTGTTAGTTCAATATTTAGTTTGAATAGTATTAATAATAATAATATATTAAATTTATGTTAAAAATTCATTTTCAATGTAACTGTACACAAAGAATTCTATCTTTACTACACTTGTTTAATAACAATGTTAGAACTGTATTGGTCTTCTTTATTCTTCAAGGTAACAATATGTCGACATCTCCAGCTACTGAAACTACACAACCGCCCACACAAGACAACCCTTCATCTGAACCCAACATTGGGCCAATGGTGAACAGCAATTCACCAGGATCACAACCATCAGCTGCTGAGCAAAATATCTCAGAACAAACAGCGACTACAACAAACGAAAATAACGATTCTACAAAATCACAAGAGGTATCTTTAAATGTCCAACCTGAATCAAAAGTGACATCCACTGAAAATATAGAAAGCAAAACACCTCTTGCTGAATGCTCAAAAATGCCCGAAGAAAATAAAGAAGATAATGTTGAAAACGATGTTCAACAATCTACAACAGAAGTTCAAGAGACACCCGAAGATAAACCTAATATTGCCCAAACCATAAATGATCCTACTCCAAGCAGTAAGTATTTTGAATAAGAAAATTTATAATTTAAATGTAATTTCCAATGTATTAAATATTTGTACACTATTTATTCATTACGTTAAAGGAATAAGACTCATAAAATAAAATTATTTGTTGAATATAATTTTCCAGTCAAATTTTAATTTTATTCTGTAACATATTTAATATTTTTTATTTATATTTCATGCACCCTAAATTGCATTCTTACCTGGACTTATACAGAATCGTAATAACAATTATCAGAGATTCTAACCATCCCTAACCAAACCTATATAAAAACTGATTTTGATACAATTAAACTAAAGTCAATAATCATTCATTTTAGTACATTCTATAAAAAATATTATGCCAACTTCAATTAATAAATTACGTTTATTGAATTGAAACTAGATATTGATACATAATTTGATATTTTTTAATTACTGATTTACTTAAACCAAGTAATTTCTAAAACTTACTATTATAAAACAACATGTACTATTCCAATTTTATAGCGATACTAAATAGACTTTTGATTCCATATGCTCAGTTAATTGTTCACCTAGGAATGAAGTTAATACCGACTATCGACAGTTTTGATAAATTCGCCTATGACCATTTATGTACAAATAATCAGCTTGCATAAAATCCCATAATGTTGATGCAAATCAATGAATTATAAATCCTGTTTCTTACATTTTAAAGTCTACAGATCTTTTAAAAATGGTTTCAGATGAAAAAATTGAAACAACTGAAGCGGACAAAGGAAAAAACATTGAAAATGGAGAAGCAGAAAAACTAACTATACACCATGAAGAGCCTTCGGTTGTTAATGAAAATGCAACACTAAGAAACCCAGTACCTGTAAGAATTTAATTATGAGTAGAATGTTTATGCAAGAAATTATATTTAAATAGCAAGCAACAGAAATTAAATCGATCTCTGAAATTTTCTATTAGAAACTGAATATAACAGTTTTAAGTTTAAAAGGTAGAGAAAAAAAAATATCCTGACATACTTCATACAAATAACCTAATATACTTTATTTATGATTTCAATTATGTTCATGCAATTACAACCAATTTATACCTCACTTTTATTGAAAAATATTTTATTCTAGGAGAATCAACAAGATGATGATAGAGACACTTCTGAATGTGTAAATATTCAAGAGTTAACAGAACACGTGATGAACATCTTAAATGATGATGGAGTTGTTGAAAGTGCCATGTCTGAAAAACAGCTGCTACAGAAAAATGTTGATCTACAACAGTTTATAGTCAAGCTGATCCACCTGCTAAAAGAAAAGACTGATCTATGCGCAAATTTGGACAGACAAAACAGTGCACTAATAAGCCAGGTAAAGCATTAATTCTTTTAGTACAATTGCTTCTAAGACGGAAAGCATTAAAATAAAAAAGTTACAGTTTTCGCTTTTATGCATGCTTTACGAAGTTTATCTTACTCAGTTATTTTTTGAGGAAGATAAAATAAATATGATTTGTTAAAAATATGAAAACATATTTATAACAAAGCCTATAAATAAGTATCGATTAATACTTTGATAGATATCTCAGGATCAATTTCATAAAAATTATCAGGGAGATGTTAAAGTGATATACAGTGCTCATCTCACTCAAGTTTATAAGAAACAACAATGGTATAAATTAAAGAAATGAATAATTACACATTATTTCTTGACCAAAAAGAATTAAATCTTTTTTAAACATTGATAAATAGAAGGTTTCCCTTTAATTATAATTTATGATATATAGGAAAAGTGACTATAGTGATAATTTCAGGCTAAATCTTTGAAAGATGTAATTGCTATAACTAAAGATTTACTGGGGATAAGGAATATGGAAATTGAGCACCTGCATGCAGATATGGCAGCTATGGAAGATTCCATAAAAGAAGAAAGGAATCGTCACAATTTATCAGTACAACGTTTGAATGAGGCTATGACGTAAGTGAATTTATATGCATCTTGATATAACTTACAAATTGATACCAGAGCAAGTTATAAATAAAACCTCCATATTATTCAAAGATACAAACATTTGATGGATTTGTTAGAAACAGTTCATACTGGAATTAGTTATACTTATTTTCAAGTATACAAATGTGCTCTTTTGTAGCTATGGAAATGAAAAGAGTAATGTTGCACAGCTAATACTATTCTTTTGTATCCTTTCAGCTATATAAGCTATATATCCAACCTCCAACTTTTAACTCCTACTCTCACCCATTGTTGTGATTTTATCTGTCTACGATACTTATAACATTCAGTGAGATAAAGGGACTCATCAGCTACCCACTCAATCCATGCTGGTTGTTCAGCCAGCTTTATAACCAAGCACTTCCTGTGGTAAAGAAATGGTATAACTTCCCTCTGAGTTTCTCTTTTCATAATAAATCTACAGATCCTCTAATTATTACCAATTATAAATAATCCAAAAATAACAAAGAGGGTTTCCAGTTTCTGCTTCTGTATGAACAGATTTAAATTTAATACTTAATATATATACTTTACCTTTAAGTATAAAAGTTCTGTATATTTATGTGAAAACCTAACCAACTAGGTATGACTTCTAGGCATATTTCATAGTTAGCCTATGTGTTATTTATGTCATAACATAAGTGAATTTTTATGCAGCTTTATAAATGATGTTATCTGCAGAGTTGGGAAAAATTCTTCTTAAACAATATATAACAATTCCTGAATAATATTTATCAATTATTAGACATGTCAGATAATACGTAGGAAGTTGTTATTTACTTATAAATGTCAGTGCGATAATGAAAAAATAAATTTTACAAGTTGATTTTAGACAGATTCTGTATTTATTAAATAACTAATTTTTTATAGGTTAAATGACAAACTGAAAACAGAGTACCTTACTCAAATGGATCTATTCCAAAAACTTCGAGAAAAATACAATGAGAAGGTTGTCTATTTAACAAAAGAGAACCAAAGGCTTAATGGACTAATGAACCCAGAAGCTCAAGCAGCTGAAGGAAATACAAATGAAACGAATGATCAATCAAACCAAGTTGAAAGTGTAGACAAGTAGCTGATACTTTTTTTTTTTTTTTTTTTGAAATATATTTGTATTATATACCACACTTGTATTTTATATAAATAAATATATTTATGTATGATTAAAAAGAAAGCAAGAAATTTATTAAAAAAATAAATTAAGAACCTTAAAGACTTTTTGAATTCATGCTAAGATTGCCTCAAGTCCAAACACAAACAAAAATCAAAATGATACATCCATAACATAACTTGACAATTCATGAGTTGTTTTGCTTTGAACTCTAATTCTAAACAAATGTAATTGGCTCTAAAATAAGCCTGTCCCATTGTTAAATTAATTAGATTTGATACTCCTTGGCATAGAGCCAAGAAAGGGAATATCCTCTCTCTTTGGAATGTGTTTTATAATTTTTATTCTGGCTCCTTAGCTAGTAAACAATATTAACCTATAATTTTCCATTAATGGTTTATCAACAGCTGACGCTTAGTTCTAATTAAGCACTTTGACACGGTAAAGAAGGGTATACATAAAAAATGAGATTTTTTATACCAATAAATGAAATTTTGTACCATAACAATATTTAATTTTTTATATATACATAACTTCTAGAATTTTTCTTAAGTTTGTCATCAACTGTAGTAATAAGAAAATAAGCTGATAGGAATGGTTCTGATAGGTTTGTCTATAAAATTATAAGCAGAATTTAACATCTGAATATAAATACGTTCATTGCACTTAGGTTTCATGCTGATAAAAATAGACCCATGACAAGAATTCGAGAATACTTTGACAATCTCCTTAGTAGAATAAAAGTCTTTTGTTTTAACATCACTTATAACTAACTAGGTAAAAAGACTAAACTACCTGATAAATTAAAATATAACATTTTCAATAAATAATTGGTTTACTTTTAGGTTTTTAAATAAATACTACTATTATTAATGAATAAAAAAATTTATTATTCAATATGGTCCCAGTCTTATCAAACTTCAGTAAGGATCAGGGTGAAATAGGTTTACATCTTAGTTATTAATCATAAGATAAAAAGATTGATTATAAATTCATAACTGTGTACATTATATACATTAAAAGGGGAATCGATTAAGAAGTACATGATAGTTCCTAAAATATTTTTCTAACTATATACCTTAAAGGGTAAGAAATAAATAAAATAAGTCAATAAAGGATTTTTTTTTTTCATCAAGTGTCATTTTTGGGACACTTAGTTAGCATAACAACCACAGTAGTTAGGTAATAATCAATGAAGAAAATAACCCTCTCTCCCTTCTCCTTTGCTCGAAGAAAAGAAGACAAACAAAAAAAGGAACCATCTTAGCAACAAAGAATTTTTGTTACTTTGCCCTTTAGCATGTGATGAAGGAAGTTCCAAATGCGACCACAAAGGTAGTAAATTATAAACACACTAATAACAAAAGTTATAACAATTTAAATGTGTAACTTTGAGTGGTAAATATTGCCACACCTTAGTTGCCATTTCCGGAATAAAAAGTTAAGTTACCAAAAGACCTTGAAACTCTTAGCTATCAGGGGCTTTTACCTCTTAATTCAACCATGACACTGCTCTATGGTATTCATATAAATCAGGTCATCTAATACAGCCTACAATTTTTTATTTAATTGAAAATTATCATGAAGGCAGATAACCCACAGTTCTCATGCTAACACATACCATTGCCTACTGAATACAGTCAAAACTGAACCAACAATTTTATACTTTACAAAGTACTTTCATCTGTAGATAATTGTTTTGTCCATGATGATTACCTATAATCATCAAAAATGTCTAATTAACTCCCTATTTTTGAGACATAATTTTTTTTTTTTTTAAATTAAAGTAGCATAGTGCCATTATTCTGTTATATACATAGCCATGGAAGCTCAAAAGTTTAGAGAATTTTCATTTTCAGATTCCAATATTACATCTAAAACAAATAACACTGCACTACAGAAATAACTAAGTTTTTGGCAAGTTGTATTACTAATAATTCTTGTTAAATTTTTTTCATGTTCAATATTCATAGAAAACAAGAAAAACTAATTACAATTGGACATTTCCTCCACTTCCAAGCCTTTTCGGCTAAATGCTTTTTTTTAGGGCACAGGGACTTGTACTCACATATTTCAGGCCATCATTGGTTTTCAGTTCTGCATGATTCATCCCATCACCATCTATATAAATAAAGATGAAATTCTGTTTGTTTGTTCTTTATAGAAATCCATACCATTTGTCCTAAATTCTCCAAATTTCGTTCAGTGGTTCTTTGATACCAGATGCGATCACCTATCCATATTAAATTACATAACTTTAGCCAATCTCTGGATGTATTCTTTATTGTTATAAAAATCGTTTTGATCTCGCTTTACATTGGTTTTTACGAAATCGACCGTTTGAGTCGATAAAAGACTCACTTTATAGATGTAAAAAATGAAATTCTCCAGGTGAAACCGGTATATACAGCTAGTATAAAATATAAAATGACATGAATAGATAATGGTGAGGTTGTTATGGTAACTAAGATAAAAAATAGATATTTATCAACAATATTTTTTTAACAGTAAATAAATCTTAATAAGTCAAAAAGAAAATTTTAAAATATAATATTTTACCTCAGCCGTACCACTGAGGGCACACACAAAAAGAGTAAAACAAATTGATCAAATCACAGAACATTAAATATATCAACCAATAAAATATTAATTGATGCTCTCACATAATCTGGCCAATAACCTTAGTTTCCTCTATTGTTAAGAATGACTTCTTTGCAGGCTAAGGAATGTAGGAATAGTCATACAGCATTTTGAAATATTAAAATTTGGCATTAACTTCTCAGAAACCCAAGTTTTAAGGTGAGTAGTTCAACAACCTTTGATTTAGTATAAATTTGACTATAAATTGTTAGTCAAAAAAAAAAAAAAAAAAAATCTTCTTCTTAATAAGATTTAAAAGAATCTTGAACCATGTTCATTGTTCATTTGAAAGCTGACAAAACATCGAGGCTGAACATAATTTTTGACCTAAGCAAGTCAGATTAGAAAAAGTCAATATACCCTAAAGAAAGGACAAATGAGTAGTACAGCCCATACAATACTCGTTTTATATCTAATATATATAAAATAAAAATCTAACAGTCTTGATTTATTATGAGCTAAATTACATTAACAGTCATCAAATATTGGTGTCACCTTTAGGAGATTTATATTCAAACTGCACACAATTATCCATTGATGCAGGAAATCTATAAATAACATTAACTTAAGCAGTTTTTTTATGCTTTTTGAACAGCTGTACATAATTAAAATAAAGAATGAAATAAAGAAAATGAATTGAAGAAAAACAACATATAAGTAATTTGAAAAGATCAGGATAACGCTCCGGGGGTTTCAAGAGTACAGATGATAATAACAAAACTATCCATGAACACATCGAAAAGGTAAATAAGTACTCACACATACGATATGTTGGTCTCTTCTTGAAATAATTTTCAAGCTCAGGTATGTTGTAAAACATGGTCAATGACATAGCAAATATTGTAGAAAGGCTACAGAATGGTATAAACAGTCCGTCTTTTAAAAGCAAAGGAAACATACTAAATGAAGAAACAATCAGAAACCAATAACAGTGCAATGACTCTGCTCTAAAAATTAACATCACAGGTAAAGCTACTATCAATATACTCTTTTCGTGAACTTGATATGAAAACAAGAAAAATGCAAGAGAGGAGTTGATGAGGGTTAACATAAATTTGTGCTTTGTAGGTCTGAAAAAAAGGTTAATACAAGATGGCAACGAAGCAGCAAGTGTTAGCAACCCACATATTATAGCTAGTATTGAGTTACTTACATATAAACGAAACTTGACAAATACATTAAGCAAACACCAAAAGTTTGAAACTTTGTCTTCAAAAACTCCCCTATCAATTGGGAAAATTCTGTGAATTACTTGTAAAAGCTGCTCCAAAGTTCTGGATACAGGTAGCCAACATATAACAAATGTTAAAACTACTGTGAGTGATATTATAGTAAATTTCTTCAAAGCTTCTCTGAAATTAGTTGATTTAGCTGTTTGCCGACATAGCCCCAAATAATAGAAAAAAAAGGGAAGACTAAAATAAAGTAACATTTGTTTATGTGAAATAGCAAGACAATAGAATATGCAGGCTAACACATCATATCCAGACCCAAGAGCTATTATTGAATATAGAGTTAATCCTAAAGAGACACAGTTATATTGAAAATGTCCATAGTCAATTAATATGAGACCAGGATACGCAAGTAACACATATGTTTCAATCATCATGGTAAATTTACTTTTGTTAGTAGATCTATTGCTAACATAAGAAAAGAGACCCGCAGCAGAAAGATAAGTGAGAAGATCTGAATAAAGGACTGTATAACGCATAAAAAGTTTATGACCATAAGATTCAAAACCCCTAGATGTATTCAAGGCGATATACTCCGGATGTATATGGTTAGCAACAGCCCCCATTACAAAGCTGTGATAGGCTGTAAGAGGAGGGTAGTCGAGACCCCAATACATAAGATCATTGTTTTCCGTTTGGAAGTACCATTCAGAAGGGGGAAGGTGGTAAGTTATTTCCATCCAGTGCCTATGAGCCTCATAATCCCCATACATTGGAGGCTGACCTTTGCCTGAGTAATCAAACAGTCCTGTGCTCCATCTTAAAAATATACTGCATAGAATTCCTATAATGATGTTATTCATTCCACAGGAGGGTAATTCATACCTGAAACATTATTAACATTAAAAAATAGAAACTATTTACCAAATATACAAAAAGAGATCATTTCCAATTAAATATAAATTATACCTGTTGATTCCTGATAAGAAATTTGAAACAAACAGAAATAAAAAATAATTAGTAATATATAACATTTCGGATAATACTTATTGGAATGTCCAGAAATTTATTCAAAGATTCCATGTTATTATTAAATCACCTCTCTATAAAACTTTTAACTTTAAATGGATTTTTCCTTGTATGGATGTCTCCATTTATTAATCCCCTTAAAAAAAAAAATGTTTATTGTTTCTGCTTGGATACAATCCAGTTAGGGTGCTAGTTCCTCTATGATACTCCCGGGCACCTCTATGGCCAATATGTCATCGTTTAGTGTGCTCACAACCACAAATGAAAAGAACTCGTTGAGTATTAATTTATTAACTGAAAAGGACCTGATTGGAGTTAGCTTATATACAGTCAAAACCTCCCGATATAGGCCATGCCCAGAAGTAGTATAGGGGAAGTTTAAGTCCATTTTTTATTAAAATGTCAAAGCACGATTTTTGCCTAATTTTGTTTTATGAATTTAAACTCTGTCGGAAGGTAACCCAAACACCATGAAACATCAACAAAGTCTGCTGCAATGGCAGAGTGAGTGAGCGCATTTAATGGTGGTTCTAAATTTTTTTGGAATTTCAACATCAGAACAAGAAAGATGTCAGCATCCATTGATGAAGATGTTACAGGAGAAGTTGTCGAGGAAAACACTATGGGATTGTTTTGACAACTGTTTAAAAACTTGCTAAGAATCCCTGAGTCAGCAAATTGAACGTCGCTGACCTCCAAATCAATCACCTTTATAAAGTTTGCCCTGTACATCTTAGCCTGAAACAGAAACGAACTGTTGGATTCTCCAATATAATTCTAAATAATCTGGACGGTGGCTCATCGAAGGAAAATTAGTAAAACATTTTTCAAACCCCAATCTATCAAAAGAAGGCAATGAATACTGTTTGGTAAGATTCATATGAGCTGATTCATTAATGCATCATACAAAACAACCAATGCTGAAGCGTACGAAAATACAATTTTAATATTTTATAACAGTGGCTCTAAATTCCTTTGAATGGACACAGAAAAGTCATTAACTTGTTAATGTTATTATTTATAATATTTAAAACAATAAATTTGTATTTATTTCCAGACAACCCAATAAGTACATGAATACACAATATTACTGACCTTGAACAAAGAACTTTAGCAAAGGGAGAATCAGGAATTCTTCCCAACTTGTCCTCTACCTTATCCTTCTTTTTTCCTTCTAAAATAATAAATAAAATACACAGCATTTAAAACATACATGATATATGTATCATAAAACAATCCAATAAGTTCACCATAGTTAAAGTTGGTTTTCATCTTCCTCTAAGAATCAGATTTGCCACCAATTGGTCCAGTGGATTCCTAAAATTTCAGATATAAGAGTACATCTCTGCAAAAAATAAAATGAAAACAATAAACGTTCTTTTATCGATAATTTTTATTTAAACTTAAAAAATGAGGGTATTACCTGCAAGGCATTCAACAAAAAGTTAATTTAATATATACTTATCAAGGCATAACATTGCGGAGTGATAACAACTATTGACTTCACCGCTTGACATTGCTACCTACACGTGTGAGATAAACAATAGATTACTCCAAAGAGGTCACACAAACTTTACAAAAGTTCACATACTTGTCAATAATGAATATTGGTATTAAATGAGTGGAATAGTAGGAAGAGCTCCTCACTATAGTATGTTATTATGATGTCGGATAAAATATAAATATTAACTTTTCATCGCTCCTTTCAGAAAAAAACCTATACAACTTAAAAATGAACAAACTTCGACAAAATATAATCAGAATCAGTAAGATTTCCCAAAACTTTATATTTTATTTTTGAGTTGTTCCAACCTATATCTGTTTTTTTAAAATGTTTTGTCGACTATTGCAATGTTAAATAGTTAACATTCACTCACCTGTCATTAATAAGAAAGGATTCTAAATTTTCTAAATCTAAACAACCAAAGTGTTATGTTTAGGTCACAGTAACAACCTAATTTCATTATTCGCTTCAAAATACAAAAAAAAATTGAAAAGACAAAATCATGACTCCTGTGACCCCCCCCCCCCCTGGATCCGCCCTTGAGTAAATGCTCTATGTGGAGACTTATACAATTTACTAGAAGTATTTGAATTAATTAATTATTTGAATGTAATTGATAATTTATTTGAATCTTTTAAAGTCTGCACTAGTCCATTACTGTGTAGTAGTTTCATCTATGTAAACGAATTCAAGATTTAAAATTAGGTAAGTAAAACATAATTTACTACCCAATCAAAAAATCTATTTTGGTAAAAATTAACGCAAACTAAGTCACAAACGGAGGATTTCTTGAGGTGCCTTAAAAGTACACATTCTTAACTTCTTGCGTGGAATTTGGTCCTCATTACTTTTTTTCGATGTTTATATCGGAGCTGAAGTCGGCATCTGTGTCATAATTTGATACTTCGAAGTAACGTTTTTTAAAATATATGTCCCTAGTTCGTTTTGAATTTTGGTGTGTGTACAATACGTAATGGTTATGGGCCGATGGTTGTCCTGCACATCCATGCCTTGGCCTCCATGGTCTCCGGACCTCACGCCACAAGATTTCTTCGTGTAGGGATACGTGAAAGAAAATGTCCACCGAGAACCCGTCCACACAAGGGATGATCTCATCGAGCGCATCAGAATGGCTTGCAACCAGCTCACCGCAGAACAATGTACTCGTACAGATGCAGTGAGATCTGTGAGTACGCGATGTGATGCGTGAATTGCAGCGAGAGGCCAGCACTTCAAACAACATTTACGTTGACGCTGCCGAGAAATTAACTATGTAATTTTAGAGAAGGTAAAACCTTCAAAAAAAAATTCTTTTTCTCACTAAGGTAGTCCTATATAAAAACTGAAACATTTATATTTTCCTAGTAGGAATATTTAATTATTTTATACATTTTTTTTTATTTTTAAAATTATTATTTTTTAATCTTCAGTTTTTGTTCATAATGTTATGTACTTTAAATAGGTAATTTTCTTTATACTATGAATATTTGAATGAAAATTATTTATTATTTTTTTCTGAATAAAAAATATATATTTTTTTTCAATTACCTTTCTATTAGTATAAGTTTGAAATACAATAATTGTATTGGAATGGCAATTATTGTTAAAATTCATTCAAGAAATGAAATCCGCTCTTCCATGGCCTTAACTAGTTTTTGCACAACTATTTTTATTTTTTTGTGATTTTCTCGAAAACGAGGCATATGCCAGAGGATTTTTTTTTCTTAGTTTTTTGATCCTCTATCGATCGCTGAAGTTTGGGCGTTTGGTTTGGGGACCCCCCGTATAGTTTTATTACTCATTTCGATGAAACAAAAAATGTTGTAGTATTTAAAACATTTTTTTTGGTTTATTTTAAATTAAACACTCATTTTCTGGTTATACTTTTCACCATTTCGTATTTTACAGTTAAAAAAAGTCAATAATTTTCTGATTACGCATTTCCTTATTGACAATTATTTAGTAAATAACAAGTCACACATCTAACCCAATTTAAAAAAAAAAAAAAGTGTCCAGTTCTTTTCATTTATAAAAATATAGTAAGAACTATATCGAAAAAATTTAATAAATACACCTATTGAATTTTTATTTTTCAATAATAGCTCATTTATTTGCCAACAGATATCAGCACCAATCAGGAAACCCGAAAAAAAATTAGTTCTTTCAAACACTGTAAGATGGCAGCACCACTACCAGAAGACATGTGTTATCAAAGTCGTATTCAACACGAAAAATTTTATTTAGTATTGGGAGTGTAGGAGGCAGCAGGAGCTCAACTAGTACCTAAGGAGGGATGTCTGCTTGGTGCTGCTATCTTGGGGCAGCCTATAGAACTTCCCATGTAAACAAAACCTGCTAGTGAGCTCCTGCAACCACCTACTCTCCTATTACAAAATAAAATTTTTCGAGTTTAATACGACTTTGATAACGCCTGCCTGGATAGTGCTGGCATCTAGCTGTAGTTTAGAAAACTACTATTTTTATAGGATCTTGATTGGTGCTGCTTTCTTTTGGCAGTTTTTCAAACTACATTCTTAGATAATGTATTCATTCCTATTCGTTGGTATTTTATTTATGTCTATTAGAACTACAATTTTAAGTGTTTCTTGATTGGTGATGTTACCAGTAGAAAACTTATAACAAATGTGTTATTAAACTTAAACTTTTGGATCATTAAATCTTTACAGGAGAAACTTTAAAAAGGTAGTAATTAAACAATGTGTTGTAGTCGATTTGAATATTTTTTCTTTTAAAAATGAACATTTCCAAGTATATCCAACTACTTTAAAGTATGAATTTAATATAATTATTAGTTAATAAACGATTTCTTCTGAAAATGATTTATTCCACTTTTGTCCACAACCATTGATTGACAATTACTTAAAGGAATTAAGGTTTTAAATGGAACAGGCTGCAAAGCTATATTTCTTGCATTTCAATCACACTAAATTAATAGAAAATATATTTTTAAATTTACCTATATGTTTTGCATTGAATTTAGCGTTACAATAAAGTAAAAAAAAAAAAACTATATTTCTTCCCTTTAGTGCTTATACAATGCTTTGACACTAATGAAATATGTATATAGAAAATTTCAAAATATCGCTTTAGGAATCAGTCCCCCTCCTTCATTCCCCATAAGATTAGGTTATTAAACTATTAATAAAATATACTGTTTACATTATCAATGCTTCTTTTCACTGCATGAATAATAATACTACTGGATAGCTTTTAATATTGATTTGAGTGCTTAGTTATTTATAAAAAAAATGTTGGTTATTTAATTAAAAACCCTGAAACAATTTTTTTGGATTAATAAAATGCAAATTAAGATATTGTAATATGAAATACAAATGATTATACAATACTTTATTATTTATTTACTAAATAAAAAGTAAAACAATGAAATATGTAACCTAATGAGTTATAATTTAAAATATGCACAATATTGTAAAATGTGCTGAATTAAGGAAATTCTTTTCCCTTGATTGATAATATTTAAAAATTACTGGACTTTTTAAACTTTGAATAAGTTTTCTTAACATCTTTTTTAAGTGCAAAACTAGTAATTTAAAGATGAATTTATTGCTTATTCCAAATGTGAAATTTTCTTAATCACAATGCTGTTATCAGATTTTAAAACCAGAAGGGGAATAGGGAAAGTAGTACCATCATTTTATTTATTGTTGCCACTTCTTTAATTACTAAATCTTACTAGGAGATATAGGCCTTCTTGATTATCGACCATTCTCATTCTTTTTGTAATAGGTTTGTTCCAATAAGCTCTGATAACAAGTTATCTACTAACAGACTGTGCATGTCCTTTCCCCACTCTTTTGATTCTTAATTTGATAGGTTGATTTTCCCATTCAATTCATTGATCATTGAAACTGTAACCAGCATTGTTTCTAAAACCCACCAATCAAATTCAGAATAAAAAGAGTGTGATAAGGGATTGAGCAGTCTGTTAGTTGATAATTGTTCACAGTGTATTGATAGGATCGCCCAGGGTGTCCTCTTTTTCTTTTTATTCTAATCCGTATTTCTCTCGAATTTTCGTTGCCTTTCGAAATTGAAAGCTCTAATAAATTCCTTTTCCCTTCTTGGACATTTCATGTAATCTTCTTTAACTGTGAGGCCTAGTTTTGACAGCAGCCTTTTTGAATTCCTGGAATGTGCCTGAGAATGCTGTTTGAGTCCTGTTACGTAATAACAGCATATGTCATAAAAGTGGTTATAGATTGTTTTTCTTGGATTTGTTCTAATAGAAGGAATAGCTACTTCCTGGACTATGGTAAGAAAGAAGGGGAAATAAAGAATCAACCTGCCTCAATGCTTAATCCACATCAAATTCTTTAGATAGTGAATTTCTACGTTTGACTCAACAGGTGGTTATTTAATATTTTACTGGTCACAAATTAAAAATTGATGAAAATAAAAATAATAACTGGATGGGTAGTTCTACCCAACAAGAGAATTAACCTTAGCAATAATTAAATAAATACCAAGAGAATCAATGTTTTTTTGGCAAGGATTTCACAAAGGAAACTCTTATGTATATTTCTTGGCTTTTCTAAATAATCATAGAAAGAGATGATCATGCCATTGGAGAAATTCAGAACATAGGCACAGAAAACATAAGGCACAGAGAGTTAAAATTACAAGAAACGGGAATTAATTATATATGACTGATCTAATAGACTTTCTTAACAATTTATTTACTTCTATTTTTATATTTAAATTCCGGCCTATTAAAAGAATAGTGCAAACAATTTTTATTATTATTATTATTATTATTAATTAATATATTTGCTCTAATTTGATTATTGTCAAAGAAGAAAGGGTTATAGATAAATTCCACATAGTACAATTAGGATAACTTCTATTCAATAGAAACAATCCTACAATGAATTGACTTTGTGCATCATTTCATCTTTCCTAAAGAAAGAAACAAAACATGAAGAAATGAATTGGTTATTTCTAATACAATTTTATATCTCCATATAAAATTCTTCCATAAACTTCAAAACATTATTTAGCAAACAAAATATATTATAAAACATGGCATGTTAATAACTTGCGGTGGGTATGACAATAAAATGTACCAATAGATCAATAATACTAAACTATAAAAATAAAAAAGACCAAGAATATGCTTATCTTAAAGAGCTACTAATAAAAAAAAAAAAAAGTAAAAATCCTGCATCATTAGTAATTTACGGATTCCAAGAAAGAGGCTTTACATAAATTCAGGACCATTTTAATGAATTCAAGAGCAAGCGATTACAAGAGAATCAATGGTTCTCCAACAAGGATTTCTTAAAGGAAACTTTCAGTCCGGTATATAGAGAAGGAACTTAATACTAAATTATTATTTGTAAAAGTATATTTTTTACATGTTTTTTAATACTTGATATGGTTATTTGCCATTAACAGTTTTTAAATTATTTGTCCTTTAAGACTTAAAAATTAAGGCTAATTTGGTTATTACCAAGTTTGATGATCAATAATGTAATGTTGATCTGACTTATAATAGATTTATTGGCACATCTTATATATCAGCTTAACACAGTTTTAAAAGGTCGCTAAAAAGAAAGTGTATAGATTTTAATTTATATCTAGCTCAACCACTCAATTAATTGCATAAAACAATGCACTGAAATGAAGAATTATGGGAGAATACATGAACAGTGAACAGCTTGGGTTACAAAGATATATGAAATATTTAGAGGAAAGAGAATTCACTTCTTCTCAAGACTTCTCATTTCCAGTGTACAATCACAAATAACTTACAGTTTACATTAACTTCTGTCAATATGAAAGGCCTATTTTTATGAAACCAAAGAATTTTGGAAGATGCTAAACATTATTTTAATTTTAAAAGACCAGTTGTCCCAGTTTTTAGGAACACTAATCCCTACAAAGTTAGAAGTAGTTACTTTTTAAAAGAGTTTAAATTCTCTTTGTATATCTTATTTTTTAAACAGTCAAGAATTTCAAGTAATTCTTAGAAACAATGAAGATTATATTGACAACTGGCCAGTTAAAGCAATATTCACAAAAGAGACTTAAGAGTAATAACAAGTTGACGGCTACCTTCTAAGGAAAGAAAAAAAAAAAAAATTTAAACAAAGAAATGAAGAACATGTTTATCATTTTATATACCAACATACATGAGCTCGCGTGAACACTTGACTGTGCTTACACAGTGATATTTATATATATGTATTTTATATTCATCCACCACTGAAAAGACATTTAATATATACATACCGTATAAAACTATAGGCCAGTTTAGATATTTGATTCTAATAGTAGTAAGCTATAAGATAGCCATTACAGTTCATTAGAAAGAAGTTTAACATCTAAATAAAACAGAAAAAAAATGACTGTGGTTTTTTGATAAATAGGTCTTAAGTTAGAGAAACAAAAATTAAAAAAATAATCAGTATCTAAACCTAAAAAACTTAATGTTATCCAGTAATGCACGGAATATTACATCACAAAAACTATATTTATATAATACAAGATTCTCATTAAGTTTTAAAGATTTGGCTATAAGTAAAATGCAATATTATACTATCACAGTCATGCCAAAAATGTCTATTTTAACAATAAATAAGTACAGAAAGAATAAATTAAAAAAAAATCTTGGAAAAAATATATATTTATACATACTCGCATGTATAAATATATATATCCTTGAAAAATTTAACACCTAATGAAACTTAGAAACATCAATTTTATGATGCAGAAAAAAAATTCAGTTTATGAAAATTTAACACATTATTGTGCATAAATAAATATGTAATTTATTAAAAACATTTATGGAACATAATAAACTATTTAATGTTTTAAACATCCAATAAGAAAATTTTAAAAGCTTTTACATTTCATGACATAACAATATTTATTATAATTTATTTATATAATTTACATAGTTAAAGTAATATGATCATCTTATTATCCTTTTTTTTTATTCTTTAGTTTTCAGTAACAAAATGTTGACTGAATACAGCAGTCATGAAACAAGTACAATGGAATAAACATAAGTTCAGTTCTAAATTAAATTAAATAAATATATGTATATTTACATATTATAAGTTTTACATAAAAAGGACAATCAGTAACAAAACAACAAAAATCATTCCGTTTTTTGCTCAATCAATAATTTGGATAGAAATAATTAGTTCCCAGTAAACTTCACGTTAAATGGAATATTTATAAACTCCATTTTTACTTAAGTATTAGCTAATTATTTTGAAAATTAAGAGTTCAAAAATCATAACTGCAATTTGCCCTTTTTACATAATACTGACAATATATATCATACCAGCATTTTTGTTCAAATATATTTTCATAGATGACAAAGACCTATACGAATGTATACATGAGTGGGGAAAAGAAATTCTCAGTAGCGGAATATATATTAGGCATTTTTGCCATTTATGAATGAATGGGTTCGGTTTTTAAATAGAAGTCCTCACATTGAGAGACGATTCACACAAGCAATGTTGCCTAGCTCTAAATATATACATGCAACAATTGAAATTATCACAAAAAATTACACTTATATACCGTGAATAAATGGTGCCAGACCAACATGAATATCACATTATTCATAATAAACTCTTAATATATCGAACTTACTTTATTGCTGAGGCGTAATGTGACCTGTTTCATATATTTTGTAAGAAAGGAAATCCACAATAACCTATATATATATATTTAAGACTTTTAAAAAAAACAATGCTACTAAGACGTTTAAAAAAATTATATAAAACCTCCCTAGTTTTAATAATTATTAATGTATACAATACATCAATCAATTCTATGATGAAAACTTTATAAAAATTGTTCGTTGTTTACTTCCATATGACCCCAGGCAGAGTAATACTAAAAGTGTTTCCTTATATTAGAGAGACATCATCATCACCAATAACATTCAGATAAATATAAAATAAAAATTTAGTTCACTAGAGGAACATTCAGCTCTCATTAAAATGGTTTTACTAAAAATAACAATTAAAAAAAAAAGGGGGAAGAATTGGATATACAGTTTTATAATACTCAGAAAAATATAAAACAAATCAACTGATCCATAATAAATTAAACATTCATTTTATAATTATGATTAATATAACTAATTATTAGAAAGATAAAGCAATATATTTTTGCCAATAACAATAATTAAACTTATAAAAGAGAAGTTTGTGATATTTAGCTATAAAGCAAAAGAAAGTTTAAAAAATTCAGATCAGGCAGGGTTTAATTATATGGGAGAAATTGTAACTTCAGAAACATGGCTTCTATTCCTGACGAAAATGAACTATTACTTAATGCATTGTTTCTGAGCACAGATGTTATGTCACTTTATTTTTACAAAATGGTATTTTGTCAGTTTTATAATATTCAGGAAAATATAGAAAAAATTAACTGATTATAGTAAATTAAACATTCATGTTATGCAGCATGCATGCAAATTGTAATATTTCACGACTTTTGAATTATTAACATTTAGGTATTGTTGTTTTCTCAAAACTAACAGAGAAAGAGACTTTGCCAGCTTCTTTAACATAAATGAATAAGACTCAAGAATGTGTAAAACTCACTTTTTTTAGGGGAAGTGACTAATATCATTTTGCCATCAGAGCACAGAATTCAATTATAATTTTTAACAAACCTGATCTATTTTAAGGACCAAATTAAGAAATGGTATTTCAAAATCAAATGGATTATAAACTTAAAAAAAAAAATAAATGAATAACTTCATTTTTTATATTTAATGCTTAAGTGAGGTTCATTGTACAACCTGATAACCAGAGACTTGGGGTTTCATATACTGATTTTTTTTAAGTAGTTGGCCAAATATTATTCAGAAATGGTATATTCAGATGCAATTCAATTTATATATTTTTTTAATTTCATTTTAGTTTTGCGTATTTCAAATACATATTTTGATAAAAAATGGATTATTCTGATTGCTAACAATTATTTTTAAGACATAATAAAAGAAACTATAATTTTTATAAATTTTTATTAGATTTTTTAAGCGCAAACAAATATACTGCCTTATATTAAAAAATCGGAAATAAAAGTTCCACCGAATAACATGGACAACAAAAATACACCGAATATAGCCCACTTAGGAACCCATTTCCCTATTAACATGCGAGAGAAAATAGGAATATGGCAGTGTTGACAATATAAATAACATTAACTCTGGCATGGTGTTACATTACTAGCCAATCCTTATGATTCGGTGACTTATTATAAAAACGATTCCTCAATAAAAAATGTTACTCAGGTGAAAAAAACAAAACAAAAAAACATAGGAAGTTATTTAAATTAAATACATAACAGAGCTTAAGTTTAATTTTGAAAATGTACATCATTCTCAATCTATAAATAATGAAATCTTTAAAAAGGCACTAAGGGATTTAATGTAAAATTAAATTAAAAATATGACAGCTTTTTTATGTTTAATACAAAACATGTTATTGACCTTTGAAATATTCAGTTTACCTTAATATTTCAAAAATTGTTTATAAAGACATTTTCCTAGTCACTAATATAAATTAACATATTATTAAGTACATAATAAACAATAAATGTAGAAGGTTTATTTATTATTATTATTTTGGAAGAAACATTTCAATATACATATAAATATATTATTACAAATAGATATATATATATACTTTTTTTCTGAAACTACCTGTACAATTATTAATTTTTTTTTTTTACTTTTGTTTTCAAATATTTGATGAGGTGTATGCAAAATATATACGAGAAAGTAGTGGCGACCACCGGTCCTAACAGACTAAATGAGTTAACAAAAATGACTAGAAGAGACATTCCTTGTAACTTCCTTTACAGTTTTCTGTAACAGACAAACAAACTGTTTAAGTTTTGACAAAATATAACAAATCAGATAATGAAATAATTTTATAAGCATTAAAATTATATTTCCTCCTTCGTGCATGAAGTTCATTAAGAATAAATACTTAATAATTTAAACAACGAATCATTCTGTAAAAAATATTCAAGTTCCTGAAAGAACCAGTATTTAAAATTAGAAAAGGTTTTAAGATTTAAGCTAATATTATTTAATAACAAGAATATGTGGGTTAGATTTAGAACCTGTATGTACTGAATGTACTCATGCTCAGGTGACATCGAAATCAATATGATGAGCTTCATTACAATAATAATGCATAGGTACAGATGCATATCAATTTTTAATATAGAATTTTTGAAACAATAGTTCAGTTGTATATTTTCTTATTTTAAATTTGAAATTTATGAGAAAATATTTCATTATTGTAGTATACATGCAAGAATAATATTGTGTGGATTCATAAGTTTGTTCGGCTTTTGAAGTGTGAAGAAAAAAAGTTTTTTATAGAATAAATAAATTACATTAAATTATGTATTCGGCGTTTTTATTAATGAACTCAAGCCATCCTTCTAACAATTTCATTATTCCGCTCTCTTAAAAAAATTGCGGCTAAGAAATGAAAAACTGATTGAGATATGATTTCACATTTCTCTGATCAGCAGAAGATTTCCCTTTGAGATAGTTTTGGAGGAACAGGTCCAAGTTTTGGAGAGTAATGCTTGATCAAATTTCATTAGGTGTATGAAGTAGATCTTCAAATCAATTGGTTTCCCTTCTGGAAGCAACTCGTAAATCAGCAAAATCTTTTAGGGATACATGGTATAGATTCATGACCTTTGGGGTGGCATTAGGCAGCATTGTCATGGATGATCCACTTTTCAATATCTGGCACTATTTCTTTGAGAAATGGATCCCTCTTGTGCCGGTTCAGAAGAGCGTTGCAGACTGATGTAGGTTTTTCTGAATGAAACTTGGCAAACCAGTTTTGAGCAGTATGTTCTGTTAAGACCTTATCTCCATATACATTAGGTATCTTTTGGTGGGCTTACAAAACTTGCTTGCCTTTTTTGAAATAAAAAATCAAAATATGCTGAAAATGTACTTCATCATTTGACAAATTCATTATGCCTAAGCACAAACGAAACTAATGCCAATGAAACCAAATAGAACAGTTTCTATGAGCGGACATTGACCTAACCAATAAATATCATTATTGTCAGGTAAGGCTATGAGAACTGGAGGCATCAGAAAAAAGTTTGCACTACTAACAATAACTAAACAGACTAATAGATCTATATGCAAGAGGGAGGGTATATAAAGATTTTCTTTTTTTGAGATAAAGGAATATTGAGTGTCGACTAACAACAATGAAGGATTTCACAGCAAAATTCAATTTTATGATGGGAAACAACTTTATTTAGACTCATCTCTATAGCCTTGATTATAAGCTGTGACTCTAAGACTAAAATATAACTACCATTTCATGTAATGCGTACAAAGAAATTCAGAGTAACATGATATGAGAAAGATGGTGAAGAAATAAATGGAGGGAGAATCGAATATTATGCCCAAACAAAACATAAATCTTCCTAAAAAAAAAAAAAAATCTCCTTACTCACCTTTTACAGACACAACTAAAGAGAAAGTAATTTGATTTTCCAAAGTAATATTTAGAGATTAAAACAGTCATTTTAGAACAGAATGTGAAATTATGAAATTGAGATAGGTAGACAGTCTTTTATAAGTGGAGAATAAAGTACTCTTAAAGGATAACATAACATTATAAGACTGTTTAAAACTATACTTGTTAATTATTTATTATTAATCATTGACAAAATTTGTTTACAATTAGTTCGAAAATGATTATTGTATGTTCAATTCAATAAAAAATGAATAAACTTACAGATTTAAAAGCCAAGGTAACCAGCAATTGTAGAGGCAACGATGAGGGCAAGTACCGAAAGACATATAAGAATCATAATCTTCTTCTGCTCATACATAAAAAAAAATGCAGTTAACATGAATCAAAAAATAATATAAAAACAATAACATTAGTAATACTCCATTTTAATAACCTTACACTGCAACACTCCAAAAATAATAATAAACAAAATAATTGATATAACTAATGAACAAAAACTGTTTCAAAGAAAATATTAAGTTTTTAAAATACAAAAAATAGTTAAAATTAAATTCTATCAAAAAAAAAAAAAAAAAAATCAATTCCTACAACTTAAATAGAAATTTCCTATTTCCTTCAGCCTCTCCTCCTCCTTACAGCGTGAAAAAAAAACATGATAACAATGATGTGAAAAACCTATTTCAATATAGGCATTAATTTTTTTCAGTTTCTTCATTTAATTTAGATTGATTGAAACAGGCCACAAAAGTGACAATAAAAATTGCAAGTATTATATTAAAATTATGGTTAAAATATGAACAATGCTTATATTTGATTAAATGTGCATAGAGTTTCTCTAAATTATTTAATGAGTTCAATATTTATAAAATCTTTTTCTTTTGTAGGCGTTTTTACTAGTTTTATTATTTATTCAGCAAAAATAGGCTTCCTTTATTTTCAGTTAATAATTTTTCATTTTGTTTTCAACAGTTTCATGGTTCAGAATTATCATTACACTAATGCCAACTACTCTTGTCAAATAATAAGTGATTTGGATGACACAATAAATTAAAAATGTATGAAGTATATGGAGTGGAGCAAAAATTATGCTCCTTTTATTTTTAAAATGCGATTATAAAATAATATATTATGTAAAAATGAGAATTATTATAAAAAATAAGTATGATATTGAAAGAAAAATATTTTGAGGGTAGTGTTGCATTATTCTAAATCACATACTGTTGAAAAAAAAAAGTTGTTGAATAAAAGATAAGTAATAGAATTCGATCTTGAAATTAAAAACTGATTGAGATTATTCCTCAAAAATAAAAATAGCTGTTTCCATTAATTCAGTAACAATATAAGAGAGACGTGGATTTGAAAACTATTGCATTAATATAAAATACTTAATACACTTTAAAAAATTAAAGTTCACTTTAAACAAGTAAATCTCAAGGCACCCTGTAAAAATTAAGTGCCCTAAAAATAGAATGAGAACAGTTCTATGAAATCATCATCAGTTAGTGACTAGGTTCAAAGAAACCACGGTTGCACTATATGCTCATGGTTTCAAAGTTACAATAAATATATCAATAGTTCATCCAGGGTTACTTCCTTTTTTAAAACTTTAATAGATTACCAGTAGCATTAAATTGCTTTCTTGAAAATAACGAACCAGCTACGATTCAGTAATCATCCAAATATATCTCTAAACTAAAAAATAAATTATAGTGCTACATATTAATACAATGGTGCTTTGTTCGATATCTCCAACAGGGTCACAATATGTGACAACTATTTTAACAATTATTTTCTTCTTTTAAAATACAAATTCAATGGGAAACAACAAAATACTGTAAAATATTCGGACTAATTTTACAATATCAATAACACTAGTATTTACTGAATAAATACATATATTTATAAAGATCGTTATTAAATGGACCTGGACTTTAATAAATACATCTTAAAAAAGTCTAAAACTAAAAGTTTATACAAAGCAAGCTCTTAGAACAATGTTTATTAATGATACCTTAAAACTAAAAACCTATCAGTGCACGCCTAAGAGCTCACTATACGATAATAATAAAGTTTTGTATATACATCTATATAATTTACATAATAAAAGTTATACACAGGGCAAACTTTGACAATATTATACAAAATATCAATATATATATCTGTTTATAATAATGGCAGTAACTTTGGTATTTAACGCTGCCGAGCACCTTCCTAATCCAACATATTTTAAGGTAGAAACAACAGTAATTTTTAAAAATAAAAACAAATTCTAGTTAACCCTAATTCAAGGGGGAATGAATATAATTTTTTGGAACTAGCATCTTTTCTAATAATAAAAACTTCAAGGAATAGTAACTTCTGAATGACCATATTTTAATTTTATTAATATTAATAAATACTATAAAACTTCATTTAGGAGGATTTAATAATATACAAATATGCATGTATATCCGTACATACATGTGGGTATATATAATAAAAGTGCTGTAATCATAAGTGTATGGAAATAATTTAACATTACAGGTATTCCTTACTGTAACAGTTCTGCAATTGACAATACTTTCAGTAGAGAAATATTTGTGGATACTTATACTCTGATAACCTAAATTACTTACAATTAGAAATTGATAACCATAGAACAAAGATATGTTCCATGAAGACCTTAAAACACTATTTTATTGTCTCTGCCAAATCTTGAAAGGGTTAATAGCAATACTTTTTACTAAACCCTATCGATATGATACAATTCTAAAAGATTGTAGCAATTTTTTTTTTTAATAAGTTGTGGTATTACTTCCTCATAGTCATCAAATTGGTCTGAATTGATCACTTGCTATGTCGCTTCCAATTTTTTTGAGTATATAATCGACATATAAACATTTATGGAGCTTTGTGATTGTTTACTCTACAGGCTTACTATCTTCTTGTGTTCATAATATAAACACAAAAAGCAAAATGGTTAATATCAATAAAAATACTATCAGGCAGATGATGATGTAAATTTTTTTCTGTGAACAGAAAAAAAGAAATCACAATATTAGAAACTGTTAAATAACATTTTTTTGAAATATAGTACAATTTTTTAAAAAAAATAATTTAGATGTGCAGTTGGTTGGGAATATTTTTTTTTTAAATTATCATCAATTCATACTTACTTTCAAGAAGGGTTCCACAAATGAATGTTAAACAAAAATATAATAAATCATTCGTACAGTATTTAAACTGCAAAATGCAATACTAAGTGACTTACAGAAATTTCTCTCCTTTAATGTTTTTGGCTTTTATGAAGAGACAATTAATAAAAATGTTTCTTTGAAAAATGGAAGAAGGCATAGAATCTTTGAATTATTATTAGATCAAAATATTAAATCAATTGATAAAAACTGGGTCAAAAGAATTATCCTAAATTTATATATATATATATATATATCTGAAATAATTTCGTGAGGTGTGAGGTTTTCAAAATTAACAAGGTTTATTATTTACTTGCCAACGTTTCATCTATTTTATAGACATCCTCAGGGCAACAATGGAAGAAAACATAACAGATAAAAGAAAAAATTACATAATGGAAAGTAGCAATTTAAATTAAAGTAAGGTGTGTAACCAATCCTAAATAATTAAAAATGAACATATGAAAAGTAGTAGTTGACATATGAAATAATTTAGTTATCTTAGCCATAAGCTGACTTATACACTACAGATCTATAAACTAAATGCATATTCCACATTTTTCCCCTCAATATATCACAGAGACTTTTTTAGTATTACAATTTGAATATCTGATGTGCTATGTTCAATATGATGATGTGTCCAATATAGTGTGTGTTGAATATCTGATGAACATAGCACATCAGATATTCAAATTGTAACACTAAAAAAGTCTATACAATTTCTGTGATATAGTAAGGGAAACAATGCCAAATATGTATTTAGTTTATAGATCTGTAGTGTATAAGTCAGCTTATGGTTAAGATAACTAAATTATTTCATATGTCAACTACTACTTTTCATATGTTGATTATTAATTATTTAGGATTGGTTACACACCTTACTTTAATTTAAATTGCTTAAAATTAATTTAAATTTAAAAATTATCTAATTTATATCTGTTTTGTTTTCTTCCATTGTAGCCCTGAGGATGTCTATATGATAGACGAAATGTTGGCAAGTAAAAAATAAACCTTGTTAATTTTGAAAACCTCACACCTCACAAAATTATTTCAGATATATATATATATATAAGTTAAGCCTGGAGGCCAGGCTATGTTAAGCTTAATACTCAAGACAACTAATGTAAACAGTGTAATGCTATAAAAGGAGGATTACTATCTCAATAAAGCAGTCTAAGTTCAGATATCGAGGCATTTCATTTCTTAAACCTATTCCTTTTTTTTTGTGTTTTTAGTTTAACACGATTTAACTGGTGCCGAAACCCGGGAGTTACGCATGTGAGCGCCTAAAAGCGGGTACGAGATCGGAAAGTGTGTTCCGGGGATTTTTTTTTCTTTTTTCTTTTCACGAGTAATACGAGTTGTGCAGTATGTCAGAAGGAAGCCAGGCTTTTGAACTTCGACCAGCAGTTCTGCAGGTACCTGAACCAGAGGGGATACCCCCGTTACCTGCAACCAGCATTACACAGGCACGCGCAGACATGCAGCAACAGGAGGCGAACCGTATTGAGTGGTTAAAGTTAAAAGCAGCCGTTACACAAGAAGTGAGATGCGCTGTAGGGGACCTAGAGAGATTCAACGGAGAGCCTGGCGAGCTGAACCATTTCTTGAAGGGTGGCGATAGGATAATGGAGGCCATAGAAGTGAAGGCAGGCGAAGATTTAATCGACTCCAGGGATGTAGCGGCGCTGAAGGCCGCCCTGATTTGCTGAGTTCGCAGGAATGTCCTAAACTATATCCAGGCGGATGAGGAAACGCCGTGGGAAACCGTTAAGGACAGGTTAAAGAAGGCCAACGGAGGAGGGCGTTGGAGCCCGGAGGAAGATATGTTCCAGATGTTTCGGGAGGTAAAACATCCGAGACAATCTAATGGACAGTTCGCTAGCGTGCTGTTGGGGAGGTATCAGAAGGTGACATAAAAACTCCGGGAGACGGAAGGTACCGCAGCTACCGAAGCAAAGATGGCGTTTTTAGCTGCATTATTAAAAGTACAACTGGCCAGAGAGATAGGCAAGAAGGATGGTTTGCCCCGAGATCGGACCTTCATTGAGTGTGCGCAAGACCTCATAGACGTGAGTGCCAGGGAAGCCGAATGCATGCTGGAGGAAAGTGAGGATTGGAGGGCTGTACCGTTCCGAAGACTAGAGGGCTAGAGTCCCAGCTGGACCGAGGAGAAACGAGCCACGTCACCAAGCCCGTGAGCGAGTATCGAGAGGAGAAAGGAGACCCGAAGGACCTTCAAGAGGTGTGAGGAACACTAGGAGAGAGGAGCGGAGATGCCATGGGTGTGGCAAGCCAGGGCACTTAGTAGCGCAATGCCCACGCACCAAGTGTTTCGAATGTGGGGCTGAAGGGCACATATATGTTCCACAGGAAATCAAGAGACGAGCTGATGGAGGTGAACGTGCAATCAATGCGTCGGAGGATGAAATCGCCAAGACTGGTTGAGGATTCCGTGGGATCTACGGAGTCATCTGAGCCCTCAGAATCGGAGGGAGAGGAAGCTGAACAGAAAGAGGAAAGCGGTTGGAGGAAAGTCAGCCGGAGTGGACGACTTAGCGAGGGAGGAAGTCGAGCGGCGGCCAGGACCTGAGGAGAGTGTCAGCAGAGAGGCGACCGCACTCTATTGAGTTTCCATCTGAGGAGTAAGGAATGCGGTTTACCGATCATCACCGTGGCGGGAGGAGTAAGGTGTCTGGTGGACAGCAGCAGTTCCAGCACCCTGTTGACCGAGGAGGCGCTTAGAGTGATTAGTGGAGCATCGAGGACACCCAAGGTTCAGGTATGTCATTGCCATTTAATTACTCTGGGAGGGCCTTGTAAAGTTGAAGGGGAAGAGTTGAACCTAGGGGAATGGGCAGAGAAGCGGAGGAAATTAGGGGTACACTTAGTTCGTGACCTACCTAGGGAATATCAAATGATCTTGGGCTGTGATGTAATGAAAGCTGTAGGTGTTAGATTCGAGTCACGAAAGGGAGGACGGGTCGTGGAACTGGGAAAGAGGACATACAGTTGCCAGGGATTTCGGAGACATGGGGTTGGACGGTTCGGAGCTATTAATAGAACCACGGACTGGAGGGATGACTTGGGACAGGAGTTCGAGGATATCTTTCTCTGGGAAGGGGCCGTTCTAAGTGCCGCGGGGGAGACCACACATGAAATTCCTCTGAAACAGGAACGGGTGACCTACGTGAAAGAGAGACGGTACCCACAGGCATTGAGAAAGCACATCCGGGAAGAGTTATTGACAGCATGTCACCGTTCAATAGCCCTCTCTGGGCAGTTAGAAAGAAGCCGGCCAGGGGAGTCGAAAGGAAGGTATCGGGTTGTCATAGACTTCAGGAAGCTTAACGAGAACACGGTGGACGAGAGGTACCCCATCCCACGGTTCGAGGATATTGTTGACCAGCTGGGAGGAGCAACTATTTTTAGTTAACCTGCTTTTAAAAGCAGGTTACCACCAAATTCGAATGCACCCACGGGACCAACATAAGACCGCCTTTACCTTCGAGCGTGGGCATTACGAGTTCACACGGATGCCTTTCGGTTTAAAAAATGCCCCGATCATATTTCAGAGGTTGATGGGTGAGTTTTTGAGAGGAATTGACGAGAACATGTGCCAAGTATACATGGATGATCTCCTTGTCTTCAGTAAAACGGAAACTCAGCATGTAGAAGATCTCCGGAAGGTGTTCCAGCGGATAAGGGAATTCGGGCTTAAATTGTCCAAGGAAAAGTCGGTGCTAGGTCGGGACAGGATTAATTTTTTAGGTCACGAAATATCCCCAGAGGGGATCAAACCCGATATGCAAAAATTTGCAGCCATAAGACAAATGGCGGTCCCGAAGGATGTCAAGGGGATTAGGCGATTGCTGGGGACCCTAAACTATTATCGACAGTTTGTGCCCGAGATGGCGGCGTACCTCATTCCCCTCAATGACCTTCTGAAGAAAGGAAGTAGGATAGAGATCACCCCGCTCATGGAAGACAACATCAAGAAATGCATGAGGCGCCTACAAGAGGAACCGGTCCTAGCGTTCCCCGATTTCCAAAAACCTTTCCAAATTACCACCGACGCTAGTGAATACGCGTTAGGGGCAGTGCTGTCACAGGGGCCGGCCTGAGCGCGAAGGGGATGGGACTGAAACTGATTCGGAGGCGAGTCGCTATTCGTCGGAGGGTAGGAACCAGTCGACGGAGCGTATGAGTGATTTGGAGGAGGTCAACACCATCATCAACAACAAACGCCGACAGATAATATGGAAGACCAGGACAGCGGGGCTTATGAAGGTTGAGTACGGTACGCACGGAAAGAGTTGTATTGCTACGATTTGGTCGCACCCGGGCATCACGGAAGACCAAGTGCAGATGGTGCTTCAGAGGGAGTCCAGGCCAGGGAAGACATATCATCTATACGTCGGGAATGAGGTCGTTTGGGAGAAAATAAAAAAATTATGGAGGACTGAGCGAATAGGGTTAGATTGGACATTTATCCGTTGTAAATATACGGTCGAAACAGTGAAGGAGAAGGACCGGCAGAAGGAGATCACCCTGGCATACCACCAGGGCAAAACAAATCACCGGGGAGTCAATGAGACTTTGCAAGCCCTAAAACGCCGATATTTCTGGTGGGGAATGTCCGCCACTATTGCAGCAGTAATTGGTGCCTGTGATGTATGCCCAAGGGGATTCAAGAAGAAACTCCCACAGCATCAGCTCCGTTGATGGATCTCCAAATCGACACCTTCACTTGGAAGGGTTTCAAGTGGGTGACCACTTTAGATTTGTTTAGTAAGACGGCCATGGTGTTCCCAGTGCAGGAGAGGTCGGCGGAAGCGGTGATACAAGCTCTGAGGCGATGGTTTCAGTTCTACGGGGTGCCCGACCGGATATCATCCGACGGAGGGAGAGAGTTCGACAATGCCGCCATAAGAGAAGAAATGAGAGCGCTCAACGTGGATAGGCACCTTAATACTCCAGGGCATCCCAAAAGTAGAGGTGGTATCGAGAGACTCCATAGTACCCTTAGTGATCACCTCAGAGTATACCATGCCGATAAGAGGTTAACACCAGAAGATGCGATGCCGAAAGCCATAGCAGCGTATAACCATTCAATTCATTCCGCCACGGGATATTCTCCCTTCGAAATTTTGTTCGGAATGCGTGCTCGTAAGAGGGATTATGGTGAAACGACGGTAGGAGGGTCCCCAGGGGAGGAAATAAGCGCCCATCATATCTCTGTGACGAAACGATGGACCAAGGTTCTCGAACGCATAGAGAGGGAAAAAGGCAGGCGTGTTGCGAAGGAAAATGCGGCGATTCGGGATGTTAGAGGGGATGTGAAAATAGGCACTATAGTATATCGCAAAATCAGTTCAAATAGGGGAAAGGAGATGCTACGATACGAGGGGCCGTCAGAGTAATTACCATTAGGGAACACAATGTGGTTACGATAGAGAGTGTTCACGCACCTAAAAAGCGTCGCACTGTTCATATAGAACAATTAAAATTTTTGCACGACCAGGCGGATGTGACATCCTGAGCTGGAGTGCCCTCCATGCAATAGCAGATCACCTGTGTATATATGAAAATTTTTGTTTGTTTGTTTGTTTCTTTAGTGTGATATATTGTAAGTATGATATTTCTTTTCCTGTTTCTGGTCTGTAAGACTTTAACTGTATAAGACGGACAAGTTGTTTTTTTTTTTTTATATTATTATTTTCTATTTTTTTTTTCTCTCTTTTCTTTTCAGGTCATAGTTTTTCTTTGTATTTATATTCTGATTTTTTTTTTTTTTTTGGGGGGTTATCTATATACAAGGACGTATCTTTATTTCTGTATTTTGTTTTTTATTTATTTATTTATTTTATGCAAGTTTACGGGGAATGTCCGTAAACTGGGAGGGGGAAGTTAAGCCTGGAGGCCAGGCTATGTTAAGCTTAATACTCAAGACAACTAATGTAAACAGTGCAATGCTATAAAAGGAGGATTACTATCTCAATAAAGCAGTCTAAGTTCAGGTATCGAGGCGTTTCATTTCTTAAACCTATTCCTTTTTTTTTTTGTGTTTTTAGTTTAACACGATTTAACTTATATATATATATATATATATATATATATATATATATATATTTAGTACTTTTCAATGTTTTATATCCTTTCAATTAGCTGAGTCCAAAAAATGAAATTTTGACAGTTCAATACTCTACCCATGGACTAAATCTGGGCTAAATTTAAAATTTTTATTCTCTGGCCCAAAAGAGATATAAAGCTTTAAACTTTTAAAATTTTGGAAATTTCAAGATTTGAAAAAATTTTATTAAAAAAAACGTGCCAGTCCACAACTTGAAACTTTGTGAATTTATAGAGCCTAACTTAATCTATCAAATAAATAAATAACAAATACTTAGTCATCTGCCTTCTTGTAAAAATTTTTTTGAAAACCTGTTTTTTAAAAATTACTGTTTGGAACTTTGTAAGGGTACATGGACCGTAATATTTAGTTTTAAGTTAATAGTTGCAATAACCTTCATTAAAGGACCTTTACCTTTCTAAAGAGATTGGTCTTTATTTGAATGTTTTAGGATGAGTAAATGAGGAGATATTTGATTTGAAGCAAAGCACTGAAATAGCTAAAAATACGAGTTTGTTCGAAAATAATATGGCCGCAATTGGAAAAATAAAAATTCAATAAATAAACTAATTGCACTTTTGTACTTCTGATGCATAGTTCTTTCTATGGTAAAAATATTTAAAAAAATAAAAATGTTGAAGCAACCGCCTCTGGACCACTTTATATTGATTGACCCACATGTAAATTTTTCCTGATAGATGGTCATGGATTAGCTAGCAGGAAAATAAATCATAAAATAAGAAACTTAGATGGAAATACTAAAAACTCAACAAATGACATTTTTTTGTTTAATCATTCATACCGACTTCTCATACAAGGTATCTTGAATCAACTAAAAAAATATTCTAATATATTAGTAATTGAATGATCTATTTTCTAGCTGGTTCATAAAACTTCAATTATACAATCTAATAATTGACAATAATATCTTGACTTTTGAATTAATATTACGTTGATCAAGATTTTAAGCATATTAAAAAAAAAAAAAAAATCCTCCTTTTCAAGTGAAAAAATAGATTGACTTCGCACTTCCTAAAATAGAGTTTGCTTTTATATTAACATACACAAAATTTCTCGTTTTTTATATAAAATGCATTACCTTGAAAGTCTTTTACTTTAATCAACATAAGCAGTGAAAAATAACAGATAAACATATATATATCACACCAAATATGAAATCTTTGTAAAAAAACAAATTAATAAAACAGGTGGTCGTTTTTTATCGACACATCTTGAATTAATTTTTTGTGTAACTGTCTTTTAAAGTTTTTTTTTTTTTTTTAAATTAGTTAATTAAAATAAAATATTTACTTATTTTTACGTAAAAGAAAAAACTTTACTTTTTTTAATATAAAAGTATAAAAAAATAATAATTTTTATAATAATAAAAATATTTTTAAAAGACAGTTGCACATAACCAACTGCACTTTGAAAATTGTAATGTATAAAATAAGAATAAAAAAAAAAAAAAAAAAAAAATTACACAATAAATAGATGAGTATATATATATATATACAAGGATAAGGTAATTGTATTTACACTCTTAAATACAAACGACTAGTGGACAGACAAACAATACAGTACTGAGAAGATTGATTGACATCCATCACAAATACGACACACTTAGGCATAACCGACTGGGGGTAACATCTAACACATGCGAGTGGGGAAAGGTGAGCTACACAGTGAGATCTAACAAACCTTCATCATTATCAGCAGCACATAACCGCATCTCAGATTTCCAAATATTTATAAATTATTGGAAAATAAAGAAATTAACAGAGAAAATAATATATATTAAAAAAAAATAATAATGTTTAAACTGGAAAATATGTATTAAAATTAAAAAAAAAAAATTAAAAATGTGCTGAAGATATAGCTTGAGTGTTTTAAAGTTTTCACTTATGAGGTTTCATCTGGCTGAATTTAAGAAACTTCACAATTCATTTAATACCAAAAAAGGTTTGACATGAGAAAAAAATGACTTTAGTTTGAAAACAATGGACTTATAGAATGAAAGGTAATTATATAATGGTTTTGGTATTTCATGTTGTGTTTAAAGATACTTTTAATCTAATGTTTTTTATAATTTATTTTTTCTACAATAATAGCAACAACAAAATTTCAGGGGGAAAAAAAGAAGAAGAACAAGAGTCAAGTTGAAAAATGTGATAAGTGAATTATTTAGACAAATTTAATAATTCCTAAATAGAGAGTTTAAATTTCTCCAAATATTCACATAAATTTAATGTTCGGCTCAAACCAAGATAGTAAAAATATCATGTGGTGATCATGTCTGCCTTGTAGTGGATTATGTGGACTAGAATCCGGTGTACCTATGGCCCAAAAAATATTACGTATCACCTTTATTTGCTTCAAACATTCAAATATATACATACAGAAAGATAATCAAGTAAATTGCGGGCATAAATTACTTTTATTTCAAATTAAATTGAATGAATCAAACAAAAGATATTAAATTATTTTTAATCATCATTTTTAAATGAAGTCCGGTCTGAACTATATGGGTCTTTTACTCCCATCAGTTACTTAAGTAGTGAATAATTAACTAAACAAGTTCACACCTCTTATAAAAACCTAAATTATTAGCAACATTTACTTCCTGCTAAGACTTTTTTTTTTAATGTACTAACATTATTTTTAGTTATATTTTAAAAATATTTTTATAAGAGAAAAGATTGGCCTAGGCTTCTTCTTCTAAAAAAATATTTAAAAATTATAGTAACAACTTTCATGTTATCATGACAATAGAAATGATTGAATTTATTTTTAATTATATATCGTTGACTTTCTTCCATTAGTGTATATTAAACAGCAATTAGGCTAAGTACCTTCAGCTTAATAAAGCTTAACCCTAGACCAGGCGCGCTGGTTGACTTTGGACACCAACTCTCATGAAAGTTCAGTCGTACAGGTAGCAATTTGAATTACCCCTCCCCGCCCTTAGTAGGCGGGGAGGGGTAATTCTTTCTGTGGACTTTTCCTCCCTCAAAAAGCTCACAGTGGCATTCGTTCAAGTGACAAGTTATTGCGTGTTTATTATTGAAAACCGCGGCTAGTGTCCAAAAGCAACCACGCGCCCGGGCATGTAAGTTATATGGTTCTTCTTTTCATTATTTTATTTTCAGATATTTTTTTGTTTTATGTTAATTATTCGAAACTTATTCTCTTTAAGGGTCAATATTATAAAATGTAAAGACATTCCAAGGTTTTATGAGAGTTGTCAGACGAGGAGAAAGAAGGGGTCTTTGAAGAATCAGAGTCAGATTTTTCTGATGGGGAAAATGAAGCCATAAATTATTCTGATCAAGAGCACGACAGTGACTCAGAACAAGAAGGCGGTCTGGATGATGAATATGAGTCGGATGATGATGATAGGGCATTCGTTTTTGGAAAGGATGGTGAAAAATGTGGTCAACGAAATATTTTTCGAAACCTTTCCAGAAGGAAGAAGGAAAATATTGTAAAAACATTTCCTGGCCCTAAGGGAGACGCATAAAATACTTTTTCAGAAATTTAATGTTTTAATCAAATAATTGATGTAAATATTATAGATCAAATATTTGTTTTTAGATTTTTCAAAACATTTAATTTTTTTAAAATATTTAAATTGATGTTTATTATTATTTTCTTGTTTTATTTGTAGAAAAATCATAATTATACAACATTTATAAATAATTTTAAATTATTCAAACACCTATTATAATTTGAAGCAAGTAAAAGTAATGGTGTCCCAAGTTAACCACACACCCGGTAGTGTAAAAACATTTGGCGCGCCTGGTCTAGGGTTAAGTTCAATAAATATTGATTTTACATATATAAGCCTTAAAACATACATATACTTTTTGAGCTATTCTGTTCACACACGCACGCACGCACTCACACACCATTTCGCGGGACTTGATTATTTGGACTCAGGGGACCCCAACACACTTATTTCCGTTGAAAACCGGAAGTCGAAATTTTGCACGATCTAATTACTTTCCCTTGCTATATATTTCGTATATAGGTAAGTGAAAGTGAAAAATAAGTGCTTGATTTTCTCTTTCAGGTTACCTTGTTTCGAAAAGTATTGATACAACTAGTTTGAAGTTCTACAAGCCTTGATGGTCAATTTATAATGATTAGACTGATAGGGATACCCAATCCCCTCCCGCCTAAACCTACCAGAAATTTGACTGATAACATGTGGTTTTCTGGTAAGTATGACCTCCTTTAAAGAATCTGAAGTCAAACTGAGGTACATGATCTTTGCATACGATAACACACCTAACACCTAGACTATTAATCTAAACACCCTTCGCATCAAAATAATTCACTACTTAAGTAACTAGCAGACATAAATTGAAAAAGACTCTATTATAATGAGCAAACACAATTAATGAGATAATATTAATATTAATATTAATTATTAATAATTATAATAATAATATTATTATAATAATAATAATATTAATTAATGTTAAAACATTAAATTGAAAATGATTTTTATTAATGAATAATAGGTAAATGTAATAAGGAAATAAGATTATACTTGAAAGATTTATTTTACTGAATTAATTAACAAATTTAATAAATGAATTTAGTAATAATAATAAAAAATAAAATAAAAAGATTAACTAATTACAATAAATAGAGGAACTGAATAAAAAATTAAATTTTTAAGTGGTCAAATGCTAATAATGAATGATAAAAAAAAAAATAAATGTAAAAGAAAAAAAGAATCAGGAGTGAATCCTTGGGTTTATTAATGAGTAACAATGGTTAGAGAGTGAGGGCATTGAGTGCGTTTTGTTACTAAAGGATTTCAGATCAGCAATGTCGGAGATTAATCTGCATTCAAAGGAGAATAAATATCTTTTTTTTTTTTTTTAGTTCAGGAGACCTAGTGTTAAAAAAAGTAGTGTATTTACCTAGTTATGTTGTTTTAAGGCCATTCTATTGATAAATAAAATAATTTTAGAATTAAATCTCATTATCTTTTATCTTTCCTTTAAAAGAGAATAACATAAAAGATACAAGACTAGAACTATTTAATTACTATTTGGTATTCTACTACTTATTCATACTTATTTAATAATATAATCAAGATGGACCAAAAGAACTTAATAATCCCCATATTGATTAATTTTTCATTGAATTGACAAAAATATATTAAATTGACAATGAATTATAGGAAAAACATTTTGCATTACATTTATTGTTAAATTAATTACATTAATTGGGATTATGAACAGTGAATACTCTTTTGAACATAGATCAAGCATAAACAAAGCATGAACATCATAAAACTACATGATGGGCACAAAAGATTTTGATGAGGATGAAATAAACATTAAATATATTATCAATCGTAGCTCAAAAATAATAGTAGCTACCTACATATAAAGGTAGATGAACACAGAAAAGTGAGATTGGTCCATAATCTTATGGCCAAAACAATATTCAACACATAAAATTATAAAATAATATTTTTTAATTCATTCCTTTCGAATATATAAAAAAGTCTTAATTTTAATATTTTATTTTATGTTTAAAAAAGTACAAATTGAAATGCTGGGATAAAGACTTGAAATTTGTTTTGTTTTTTAATTAAATTAATAGTTTTATAATTTGTAAAATGGGAGTTGGTCCACCATGTGGTGTGAATACAACTTTAAGTTTGAAAAAATAGGTTATAGAATTTTAATTCTTGTTATGCATTTTCTCAATTGTTATTCAAATATCTTTCTCAGGCATTGGGTATCAGAAAAAATCTTCCACTCCAAAGATTGATTTAATAAATAGGATTAATACAATTTCATCGATAAAATGACCTTAAAATTTCAAGAAGAAAAAAAAAATTAAAAATAATACATAATTTACCTGCCGAGCTTTTTTCTGGTATTCTTCAGCCAATGTCAGCTCTCCTTTTCCTTCTAAAACTGCATCAACTGAATTTTCTACGTTGAATTGAATATTATCGATGAGTTCACCCTAGATTGTCGGGACAGGGTAGATAGGCACAGAGAGAGAAAGATACAAGCAAAACACCGCAAGCACACACAGACCAAGTTATTTAATTATTAATGCCAGACAGAAATAAATACATATATTGTAATTAAAAAAAGAAAATAAAGAAAAATACCCCACATGGGTTAATATATAACAATGAAACCATGAGAAACATAGTGTATTGTTAAATAACAGATTATAAAGAGGAGGCAGAAGGTGAATTTAAGGAAAAAGGAAATGAGAAAGAGAAAAGAAAAAAAAAATTAAAAAACTTTTCAAAAAAGAACATACAAATGAATAAAAAGAGTGATATATAAAAAAAAAAACACTTATTGTCGCTGCGGCGACTAACACTCTAACAACACACAAATGATCGCCGTGCGTGAGTAACTCACCCGGCGAGCTTTGCTCTGATACTTGAGAGCTTTCTTTGTGTCTTGGGTCGCAGTTTGTACATAGTCGACAGCATGTTCAACGTGATACTCTATACGGTCGATCATCTCTCCCTAAGGTGACGAGTGCACAAAGCAAACACATAAAGGAAGGAGGTTAGTAATACCCTACATACTAGTTTATTACTAAAGCCAACCATTAATTAACATAACAGTTATGTGATAAAATTATGCAATAAGATATACCTGAAAATCTTTAAGAAAAATCAATTTTGGTCTATTGAAAAATGGTTCCTTTACAGCAATTGAAATGAAAATATGATATCTTTTCTATCAATATTAACTCAATGATAACGGCAAGGATAATTAGTTACCAAATTAGATAGCAAATTGAAAAATGAATCGGAAAAATGTAAATAAAGTTCACAAAGTATTATCATGTACACTTTTCGAATGACAAAAACACTTGATGTAAATATAAATAAAGTTAACACAGTATTTTCATGTGCAATTTTCAAATGACCAAAATACTTGAATAACTGTTAAGTCTACATATTAATGGCATGTGATAGAAAACTAGAAAATAGAAAGAAGAAAGAAACGTTAATATCATAGGTGAAAATTATTATATTAATAAAATACTAGCTAATCATTATAATGTTAATAAAATATTAGGCAAATATTATTAGTATGCAAATATATATTTCTAGCCAACACCAAGTGCACTGTTCATCTTGTCGGAGTTTGTAGCGCAATCACTCAGTCCATTTGCTGTCAGTTAAAGCGTATGATTCAAAGATTTTTTATTTTAAATCTAAAATTAAAGTTTATATAAAACATGGAGTGTTATGCTCAATTATAAAGTCCTATTTTTACAATGCTGGTTCATAAGGTAATGATATTGGTTCAAATAACCAATATAATTAACCCTTTAATGCCTGTAGATTGATATATCAGTTCGAGCACTGCAGTCCCTGGGGCCTGTAGACTGATATATCAGTTCGAGCGCTGCAGTCCCTGTGGTCTTTAGACTGATATATCAGTTCAGCCCGCTTAAGCGTTAGAAGACTGAAACTGCGGACCTTATTTTAATTGATTTCTTAACTCTTTCCATTTTTCTATTGAACTATGATAAAACCCTTAGTAGTCAACACCTTAAGAGATGTTTTTGTGGCTTCTTTTAAAACAAAAATTGAATTTTTACTCTCGTAAAAAAATATAGTATACACTTTTAAAAATGTTATAAAATAAACAGATATATCAAATATTTAATATAACAGTTCAAAATTATATGTAAGTATGTCTACTTAGGTACGTTCCTACACGTATTTTTTTAATTTCATAAATAATAGAGGAGCATGGTGAGCAGACAAAATAATCATCATTTTCTTATTCATATTTAGGAGTCACGTTTCTCCAACCCTGTTTCCAGCCCGTCCGGTATTTCCCAGTGATGAGGTTTATGGTTTCCTCAAAAATTTCCGAGGGTTGTAAACTAATCGACATGGGGTTCTTTTCGGGTTTTTCCAAATTAATTTTACCTGCACCTTATTCCTTAGTCAAATAGGGCAAATTTAGAAGAAAAATATGAATAAGGAGATAAAGAGTGAATGTGGCAAAAAGTATTGAGGCCACAGGGCACGGCAGCCGGTCTAAGGTCTGAGGCCACAGGGCCCGCAATACACTCGCACTGCTCAGACGCTAAAGGGTTAAATATTTCTCCTTGAATAAAAATTTACACATTTCTATTTGTATGATATTATGCTAATTGTGAAGAGTGGGGAGGGAGTTAATTGACTGCGGAGGGACTTCTAAATTACTGATTTAGAACAAAACATTTGTCATGACATTTGAAGATTGCAAAAAAGAATAAGGTTTAACTTGTCATTGAACCAGAGATCAGGTTTGAATAACCCCTCATATATCAGTATACTCAGTATATCTTCAGAAAATCATCCGTCTATAAGTTTTTTTATGTCTTCAATTTTTCATTTAAATGATAAGAGCAATTAAAAAATTAAGTGGTGGAGAATATTTTATTTTTTTTATGAAATCATGTTATTAAGTTATTAAAAAATGATTGCTTGTTGTAGGTTAAGTCAGTGGTGTTAAGTCATTAAAAGTAATATAAAAATTATATATATCAAATCACCCTTAAAGATTTTAAAACAAAATAAATTTTTGTTTTTTTGCTTTTAAGAGTAAATAATTTAAAAAAACATTTCTGATTATTAAATTTAAATGATTAAGTGGAAACTAAATAACATAATGTAAAAACACAATAGCACAATTAGATTGCAGCCCTAAGTTCAACTTATGTGACACTAATCTAAAGCTGATGGTTTTTTCCTATTACCATCCAATCTTATTGAAAAATATATATACATTGTAATATAATAATAAAATCTTACTGTTTTTCCTCTCTATAATCTTTTTCCTTGGATATGAATGTCAATGTTTTTTCATGAGTATGTTTATTCTTTGGGCATAAACAAACAATTCTAACCCAGGAAAAAAAATCTTTATTTTTCCATGGATCCAACATGAAATAAGTTTCAACCACGCAGGGTAGAGGGCAGTGCGGGAGATTGTGCTGCAAGTTGGCAACTCGCTTTGCCCACGACCTGGTGATAACCGGAAGATTACATGTTTAAGTTCCAGAGCCAGGGGCATTCAATAACTTGGCATTTAATTCCTCCCCTTCTCCCCTGGACCAAGAAAAACCCTGTTTAGCTAAAGAAGGTGAGGTGGTGAGGGGAAAAAAAATCGCAAGGGGCAGATTCAAACCATTACCGCTAGACAGGAATACAGAAGTAGGCAATACTTAAATTATGTCCATCCATATCCTTATTTTATCTTTTACTATATGTATATATCAATAAATAAAATCAGAAAAAGAAAAAAATATTTTGAAGAAAAAAAAAGTAGGTGAGTTTTTCCTCAGGCTGAAATCTGATTGTGAATAATCTACTACGGAATATTAATGGCATGTTTATAAATCCTGTTAAAATGTCCTTAAACTTTAAACACAAAAAAATGTTTTACACAAACTTATTGAAATCATAGATGGAAAACGACAATTCAAATATTTTTGCAATTGATCTGCCATTAAGCATGTTTTATCCCATCTATTAAATTCAATTTAAAATATAAATTATTTTATCAACATTGTAAATAAAAACCATATTATTGTAAATGGTAGAGTTTTATAAAATCAATAATGTGGTAACTGAACAAGTGAAACACTACAAATGAAATTGGATATGGATAATTTGAGTATAGAATGTTTTTTTCAAAACAAAGAGTTCTTGAAAACACTAAGATTTCATAAAAAATGATTACTTTTTTCATTACAATTTATATTATAGATATATGAAACATTGACTGGAATGTAAATAAGCTCGCATAGAAAGCCAGATAAGGTAGAAGCTCAATCCCTGCGTTTTTAAATGTTTTTCATTTTATATGATGAGAAATAGGTGTTTCCTAATAATACTTAGGGTTGAGCATTACATTTAGGGTCACCATCTCCAGCTCAACTATAACCATAAAGTGGCCTACATTTTACAAATTGAGAATCTTGTGTAAAATAAATAACAGATTAATCGAAAAAAATATTTCTTCAAAGTTTAAATTAAATAAAGTAATATTAACAAAAAAAAACAACTGATGTTAATGGTTTTTATTTACTCATAACTTTACGAAGTTTTCATCAATCCAAAATGACTGAAAATTAGATAACGGAATCGACCATTTATCCCTTATTTATACCTGGCTCTCGACAAGCATTGCCATGTCCATAAACATATCATGAAGTTCTCGAATTGAATTTTCTAACTTTATGATATCAGCATGTCTTGCTTCAATATCCGCTAGGGTTTGCTTGGCTTGTTGGGTTTCCATTATGATCTGAAATAAAAAAAAATAAAAAAATTAGGTACTTAAAATATGAATACAGAAATAAAGTACTTCATTATCAACTAAAACAAATTTCACATACTTAATACAAAAAGTAATAAGTAATATAATGGTGCTAAGTAAGTATGTTAAAATCAAAAGGGAAAAGAAAAGGAAAAAGAGGAAACAGATTTACAGAAGAGAGAAGGATCTGTTCAGGAAAACAATCTGTTCAGTGATTTGATATAGATAGAAGAGGAAATAAATGTTTTAAACTAAACTAAAGTAGAGGAATCAATATCCATATATAAACCAGGTATATAAAGGAACTCACTCCTTGAGTAAAAACAGCTGGGTTCCCTTGTTCCAACATTTCTTCAAGTTCTTCATTAGTTGTTGTTCTACCCGCTGAAAAATCAGAGAGCTGAGTTAATATCTATCACGTAACAATAAATTTTAATATGCAATATGTTAATTAGAAAAACCAAACAACATTGATATCTGATATAGACAAAAATAACATTTATAAACAATATCAAAGCTTATAGAAGTGATTCATAAACATCTATCAGCCAATTTTAGTTTTAATGATTAAAAATAAAACTATAAAAAATTAATCAATAAATCTTCATTATAAATTAAGAAACATCAAAATCATGAATTAGACTGAAAAATAATGTTTGACTTTTTAAAATGAGATACTTAATTCTGTTGCTTTTTTAAATTCACCGACAACTTCTAATGACAAATCATGTATTTCAGGCATTGGAGCTAAAAAAAGGGGTTGACCTGGAGAGTTTTGATTTGAGTTTAGGAGGATACTGAATAGGAATTTGAGGTTCACCAGAAGTAACTTTTTTTATAAACAAAACAACAAAAATTTCCCTTTTTATTCATTCCATGCTGATTATCACAAAAAGTATATACCACGCAAAAAACATTGCGAATAGGTTTGTAAAATAAGAGTAAATTTCCTAAGATATGAGCCCTAATGGATATTGATTTTACATCTTTTCCAATTTTATTATACCATAGTAACATAAATAACATGGTAGCATGATCAGAGGGTGTTTTCATAATATTCCAACCCAGTATTTTTTGTCAACCTAGAACCTTTGAGGTAAATATCTGAATAATTCACAAAAAGTTGTAAAATACAATTCCACGAGACTGCACTTCACTGGTTTTCGTTATTCATGTCGAATTTAGCAAAAAAATAAAAGTGGTCCTTTGTTATTGTTATAAATTTATCATAAATAAAGAGGACTTATGATTTTAAGTCAGATCTATTACATTCATGGTTGAAAATGATCCAGTGTCTACTTTTAAATGTTTAATTCATTTCACTCGAAAATTCTCAATAATAGATTAATTGTAAAGAGAACCTACAATGTATAACAGGTAAAACATATAATGTATAAACGCTTAAAAATTAAGACTTTAAAATTCATAGGTTAAATAATACGAAAAAAATTCTTACTGATTTCCAATTGCCTCTGTATCCTGCCCTTACACCTCTCCCTATAATCAGTTTGGGTCCGATTATATTCAGTCATCACTTCGACAAACTTTCTTGAAAGCGTTGAATGCTGAGTTTTCCTTATTCGCAGGTCTGCTGAGGACTTGTTGGTATGCTCCTCTTGCTCTATGTTTTGTTCGATGACTGCAAAAGATCATAAGCGAATCACAAGGCTGCAATGAGGAAAGTAATACTTACAAATTCCAAAGAAAGTAAGAAGTAATTATCAAGGATTTCTTACTATACAAAGGGTAAATGCTTTAGTGAGAAGAAACCTATATAATGATCCTTAGTTCCTGATATAGAATACAAAAGAATAAATTTAAAATCAATAACAAAACAGTGAATCCAAGTTGTGACCCAAATAAAAGTAATACGTGAATATAATGATTACATCAAGTGTTATGATTACATTAAGATAAAAAAGTTAAATAAACACCTTTTAATGCAGATTTCGAAATGAGAAATTTGAAAATATTTCTATTATATTATTATGATAGAAATATATATTATTATATTTATATTACTAATATATAATATCACTATTATATAATGTTTATATTATAATATAAATTTCTTAATATAATTTGTATTTCTATATCAGACCAATGACTCTTATAATTTTTTCCTTAAATGAGGCACGATTTAATTTATACAAAGGTATATTGGTATTAAGAATGGTTGGATATTAGATGTGGCAAGAGATAATGAATTAATAATTATTAGTTATTTTATGTGTCAACATTAAAATGAATATCAAATATAAAATTAAACTATTAAAAGAAATAATAATAATTTGGAGAAAAAAAAAAATTGAAATTAGTTCAAATTGAAAATACCTTTCAGTTTGGCACGGACTTTGTTAGCGGCCCTCTTGATATCAGCCATCAGGTCTTCTAGCTCCTGCTTCACCTCTGAAAAGGAAGAGGAAGTTAATATAAACTAAAGTGAAGCAAAGTATTAAAAACAATAATTACAAACCAAAATAATTTATTGAGGAAAAAATGTCTACTGTGAGACAGTGTTCCAGTTAGATTATTTGAGGGCAAAAATTACTAATCGTATGGTATAAACACTAATTGATATTAATGAGAATAAAAGGTGGGCTATTGTATACTACGCTTGTATAACATATCTTATCAACTAATTTAAATTAGATTTTACTGAAGCTAGTAAATCAAGCGCGGGGATGTGGTTCATAGATCCACTTAAATGTTTTGAAAGGATTAAGCGGAATAAATGAATGCATCTAATTCTTTGAAAAAAATCGAATATAGTTGTGTTTATGTATAAAAATTGATTGAAATTCTTATTATTTTGTCAAATAAACAAGTGTTCTGTTTTTTCACTCTGTACATGTTTATGTCTCTTTCTTTACTGTTATGGTTGATGATCCGTACATATTTTTTAAAGTAATAATATTATTAATATTATATTTCATAAAGGAAAATTTTCAAGGCATACAGTTTGGAAAAAGACTGCTTTAAACACCTTTTTCTCCCTCCAACAAGCTCCTGATATAATACCAAAATTAAGGTTAAATTGTATTTCTTTCTAAAGGTTTATTTATTTTCTACAGAGCAGCGTACCTTAATAAGGCACAGGACTGTTTTCTCCTTGTATTGGTCCTACCATTACATCAGTTTGTTTTTTTTAATTAATGAAAACTAGGATATTAATTCAAAAATAATAATTAATACAGTAATCAATTTAATGATAAAATAGATAATCAATCATCATATCAACTTAAAAAGAAGGTCAGCCTTATTTTATTTAATATTGTTTATTTTTCATTAATAATAATCAATAATAAAGATATTTTTAAACTTATAAAAACGATAAATAAATGTTTATTGAGAAGCGAAGAAGATTCCAGAAGGCCTCATTCATTATAAGGCCTTTGGTATTATAATCTTCCCTAGTTGGGTGCCTCAAGGAGTTGGCACAAAGCCCTCATCCCCTGAAGAACAATGGGCTTCGGCAATCAGAAGGTTAAAAGGTAAAAGATCATTTGATAGAAGACAGCCGAGAAGAAAATGGATCTATTTATTCCATTCCAGCCTTTCAATTTCCCCCTAATATTAAAGAAAAGGCACGGTAAGCTTTCGTCATACGATTGATTGATTATTGAACATAGTCCCTTTTTTAATTTCACTTAGCTATATATGAAATATATGGCAAGGGAAAGTATTGCGATCGGGAAAAATTTCGACTTTCGGTTTTCAACGGAAATACACGTTTTGAGGTCCTCTGAGTCCAAATAGACAAGTCCCGCAAAATAGTCTTTGTATGCATGTGTCTGTGTGTCTCTGTATGTGTGTGAACAGACTAGCTCAAAAATTATAAACCGCACGAACCTGAAATTGGGTATTTGGTGTATGTATGTATATGCCCGCGAGCGAGTGTATGTATGTATATGACAGAAATTTTTCAAACGGAGAGGGTACTTTAATTCACGTTTTACGTTTTTATCGATTTTCTCAAAAACGGCTCTAACGATTTAGATAAAACTGGGTATTTGATGAATTTATATAATGCCCGCGACATGACAAAAATTTCATCAAAGTTGATCACACGGAGGGGGAACTTTATTTCATAATTTTTTTTAAATTTTCGATTTTCTAAAAAATAGCTTTAACGATTTTGATTAAACTCATTAGGTTTAATGAGAATCAAGAATTCTTTAATATCAGGTAAGCTTTATCATTATTAAAATGTTCTGTGGGGGCTTAAATGGGGAAGGAGCCTTTTTTGTATTCCTATAAAGTACATTTGGTTCTGTTTATATGGAGAAATTAACTGTCTCTCGTTTCGTCTAAAAATAATAAATGGCTTAGTATGAAATATGAAAAAAATCGAGTAAACATATACGGAAGAAAAAAAGAAAAATATTCCGTCAACTCATAAAACACTTTGAACTCACGCATGGGCTGTATGACCAACCAATGCTTTATAATAAAAGATGTTCTGTTCATTTAATGGAAATTATTTTTTTCATAGGAACTGTATGAAGTATTAAAAAAAAAAAAAAAAAAAAAAAAAAAAAAAAAAAAAAAAAAAAAAAAAAAAAAAAATTGTGTACTTTAAGGAGCAAATACAAACAAAAAAAAGTAAATGAATACGAACTTTGTGAAATGGCATTTAACAAAACATGTCAATTTCTAATCAAAGTATGTTGGTAAGTGAAAGTTGTGTGTTGCGCGCATCGCACCAGATTTTTTCTCTAACAACGGAAATGGATTTCGCGAGATTTATATAAAAACAATTTAAAAAATCAAAACGATACAAAATTATTTCACATGCTAAATAATCAAAAGAAAGTATTCTTTATTTTATTTTTTTGGTAAACAAAATAAAAATTTACTAAATGTTGATGACTATTAATAGTAGGTAATTAGATCAAATGAAAAAGCTTCATCTTTCATATAATACAATTAATTAAATTAAGCAGCTGCCATTTTCTAAGCTGAGTCAATTGAAAAATATAGCCACAGTGGGCGGTTCCGCGTAGGACTCAATGAGCTGACGATTGATTCACAACAGCAGGTGACGTCAGATCAGCTATGTCACTGATGACGTCACTGCCGATCAATACGTCATCATAACCCTACCACTACAAAGTGTAGGTATCTCCAGGACAGGAAGCACCAGTTTGGTAAGTGTTAGGAACAATTTTAGTAAAATATGAAAATATTTGACTTGAATTTTGTTTTTGCCATTTCATCAATTCAAATCAACTCAAAAATAAAAATTTTAGAAATCAAATTTATTTCTATTTATGGACCAATGTAACTAAAGTATCGTAATTTTGTAACAAGGAAATTATTATAATTTTTTTTAAAATAAATATTTATTGAAATTTTCATCTGTATTTACATATAATACATTCAGTAAATGTGCTAAAATGAAAGAAAATAATGTCTTGAATAGGCATGTAGAGAAACTATCCACGGATAGTACTCAACTAGTATCTAACTTAAAATATCTCGAGGCCATCTCCTTTTCAGACGCCTTGGAGGATTATCTGGAATAGAGGAGGAAGCGAGGGTGGATACGAGTGGGTTCTGACAGGTCTGGAGTTTACTATGAAAGGACTGGTATCTGGATCGGGCCAAATCGACGATTATGAAACATTAAGGTCTTTGAGGATTATTTTTTTTGTTACAAAAAATAAGGAGCGTTAAGGATTTTTCGAAGGATTTTGGATTGGATTCGAGAGAAGTTTGATGGTTTAGTGGAGCCCCAAAGCTCGATTCCGAAGACGCAAATAAGTCTTATTACTGTCATATAAAGGAGCCGTTTGTAGTAGATTGGTTATAGTAGTTTTGAGCGTTTGTCCAGAAAGTGTTGAACTAGACGGTAGGGTCGAGCGGTTTCTTGTCGTTTCAATCTTGTATGGGGACTCCAAGTAAGACGTTTGTCGAGGTGAAGTCCTAAGTAACGGATCTGTTCATCAGGGACAAGTGGAGAATGGGTGAAGGATACAGTAGGACAGGAGGGCCAAGGTTTTCGACGGAGGGTAAAGGTAATTTAATGGGATTTGTCGGGGATTTGTCGGGGATTTTGATTCTCCATTTTTTACACCAATTTTCAAGGTTTGTTGGTTTGGGATGCAATAAATGGAACATTATTAACTGATAGCACACAGGTGTCATCAGCATAAGTGGGAATAACAATGTAAGGATGGGTTGGGATATCAGCTGTATAAACAGTGTAGAGGATGGGACCGAGGATACTTCCTTGAGGAACCCCAGCTGACTTGCGGAGGAGGGAAGAGTATGCATTATTGTGATTTACTTTGAATAATCTGTAAGCTAGGTAGGAATGGATAATAAGGAAGTAAGTGGGAGGTAGGTCGGTTCACTACTTCTTTACAGTTTACTATATGTAAATTAATAATGTTGCAATTAAAATTTAAATTCCATGTATGATGAATTTTAAATTTAGGTGATTTTGATATGTGTCTCTTAATCTGTGGAAGGAGTCTACAAGCACTCGTGCTCCAGTCGTCTTTCGTGATTTTGTCGAACTCCTGGGGCGTCTTTTTCAGTTAAAAAAAACCTTGATTAGGGTTATTTAATCCCAGCTTTCGAATAGCGCTCCCTTCACCCGCTCTAAACGGATAAATAAAATAAAATGGGTCATTTTCAGTTAAGATCGGACCCCACTAAACGTCTCCTTGCCTGGGAGCCCCACTTCCAAAGTTCTGCCGCATTTTTCTAATGCTCGCATCAAATGTGAATAGTGATTTTTTAAAGACGTCTTAAAGCACAGTTGCTCCACATCAGACACTTTTCGTCATTGTTGCCCTTTTAATCAAAAATTCATTTCGAATTTCAACATTCGAGTGAACAATTGGAAAAAAATACTTTAAAGGAATTTTTCGTGGTCTAGACCAATTATTTCCGTCAGTTTCTATAAATCTTCTGATTCTATAAATCTTCTGACTACCCAGCTTTAATAAAAGGTACTTTAAAAACAACTCATGTCGAATACGTAAGGTTTAATATTTTAATTAAATTAATTTCAATCAAACTTTTTTTAACTAAATCAAACGGTGAGGAGAAGAAGCTGACGATCGTTTCACTGTTGAGGATTAGTAATCAGGTATCATTAATCTACAGGTTTACATCTTTCAATATGATGCAATTGAGTTTTACGATTCTATGTTTCCAATCTGAAGATGTCTTTCAAAATTGAATGCGCATTTAATAAAGCTGTTAATAAAATTCCTAACAATAAAATAAAATAAAAAATCATTTATTTGATGCAAACAGATTTACACGATCCTGAATTAAAGCCTCTGTTATTCATATTTTTGTTTGACGTGTCGGCATTCTAGACATTATAAAGGTAAGACTTCTGAAAAGAAGGATCTTGTAAACACTTGTGTTTTTTCGTGTACGTAACAAACAGGTTACAAACAACACAGATCTGTAACTATAAAACTTCATAAAAATTTTCTTCATTTTCGCATAGATTTTAACTTAATAGAACAGAAAATAATAGCAAAAACATTTCAATTGTAATTTAATTGTTTTTTGTTTTTTTCATTGCAATTTTTTTTTTAAGCAAATAAAAAAAAGAAAAGCAGTTTTCCAATAAACGTTTGGAAACCTATAAAAATCGTCTACGGTGGCTCTAGGATTTTTTAATGGGAGTAAAAAATCCTTAGCTCTACCGTCCCTCAGATAGGACGTAAAATGGAGGTCCCGAGCCTGACTACGAAGTCTGGTACTCGTTAAAGATCCTATCCTAATTCTACCTGGAGAGGCAAAATTTAGGACTCCGACTGCAGCATCGTCCGATTAGCCTTAGTAGCATATAGTGACGTTAAACAAACAACAGCCTAAAAAAACTCCCAGAATTTCATGACCTGTACCCTTTTAACTTTTACTTATATAATTCTTTATTTCCAGATCGGCTCAGAGAGCCATACATGGTTTTTGTAAAATCATATACAATGTTTGTAACATTTGACAAAGAACGGGTACAGACTCATAGAAGAGACATCCTAACGACTTACAATTTTGTAAATTTTGAATTAATTATTACAAATAATTTCATTATAATAATTGTTAAAAAAAATAAAATAAAATAAAATAAATAAAAAAAAAATAATAATAAAAAAAACCAACTACTTACAAGTGAAATAAAGTTGAAAGAATAGTAACATAATTATGAGGAAATTAATAGTTATACAGATAAAGTTATTATGAGTCTCACAGTAGTAGGTCTTGCATTAGCCGGGGTTTCAGCCTTCGGTATGAAACGGGAGCTCCCATCTTGTAAATTATTGCACCTTTCACAGCCGGTAACAGATATGATCATATGGTCTAAATGTGCTAAAAAGGTTAATTTTTTCTTCCTAAGTTTTTTGGTGTTATATTAACTGAAATCAAGTAATTTAGTTGAAATTTAGTGTTTATAGTGTTAAATGCTTACCAGTGTTTATTTGGACTCTGGAGGGGAAGGATCCTGATGTTCCTGAGAGATACAGCGAACAGCTAAGACTATACTATCATCCATTATCTTTCTCTTTTATATTTTTTTCTTTTTCTCTCCTTTTTATTATTAGGATAAGTCACAATTTATTAATTTACCTTCATTTCTTTTTATTAGAAATTAGTATTGTTTTTATTTTTTAGTATTTTATTACACGTATTTAGGTTAAGTTTCTTCTCCCTTAAATTATAATAATTTTCGTAGGCTACTAGAATATTAATCAGTTCTTAAAAAATGGGTGATCCGAATGATCCTAGTAGTCCTATAGCCAAAAGAAGAAGACCTCGGGGTCGAATGAGAAGTCCCCCCGATAAACTAGATTATTTAGAAAACAATGATATCAGACCGACCTTTCTTATCGTAAAAAGAACAGATGGGGAGGACTTCAAAAAAGTGTCACCTTTCTTTATAAATAAATTTATATCTGGTGCAGTGGGCGACGTAAAAAATATTAAAAAACTAAGAGATGGATCCCTACTTGTTGAGACTTGCAGAGGTATTCAATCCGAAACATTATTAAAAATAAAAGATTTCGGTGGGCAATTTCCGATCGAAATAACCCCCCATAATTCATTAAACTACAGTAAAGGTATTATAAAAGTCTTTGACTTTCAATATTTAGATATCGAGGAAATAAAAAAGGAAATGTCAAATATAGTCAAAGATATCGTTAGAATAAAAATTAAAAAAAACGGAAACGAAATAGCGACGCACAGCTATATTGTTACCTTCCCCACCCCGATTGCCCCCAAATCCATTAAAGTAGGGTATCAAACGGTGGAAGTACAATCTTACGTGCCAAATCCACAAAGATGTTTTAATTGTTTGGGTTTCTACCACCCAACTGCCCTGTGCAAAAAACAATCAATTTGTATTCAATGCGGAAAAGCCAGACATGGGGAGAACTCGAAATGCGAAAACCCTCCAAACTGTGTAAATTGCAACGGGCCTCACCACGCTCTAGATAAGTCCTGCCCTCTTTTCCAGATACAAAAAGAAATTAAGTCGATACAAATCACAAACAAAATATCTTTATTCGAGGCAAAGAAAATTTATAAAGAGAGGTACCCCTCTCTTCAAAATAAATCCTTTGCTAATATAGTGAAAGAAAAAACGAATAAAACTGAAAAAAAAGAAATAGGTATACAAGTCGATATGCCTTTTATTTTTGGAGAAATTAATAAGAAGAACGATGATATCAAGAAACATGAAAATAGCGAAAATAATAATAAACTAACTTCATCATGTATAAATTCTTCTACTAACAACTTAACAAGTACACCAAACCAACCTCGGCCGGCTCGTTCCGGAAACACCCGAGCTGCTCCGAGCGCTCTCCTCCCCACCACTCCTCTCCCCGCCGCTCCATTACCGGCTGCTCAAGCTGGCGTTCCCTTTACTGATGCCCCCATCTCCTCTGCCCCTAGGCCGCGCGCCTCCTCTGTAGGCACCGAGACTGAAGGCATGTCTGTCGACAATGCGGGCCAGTCTGTGGACGCGGAGGGATATACTAAAGAAAAATCAAACAAAAAATATACGAAGAAGAAATCATGAAACCAACCAAATAAACCTCGTTAAAACTTATGTTAATGTTTTTATATATTTTATTTTTTTTACATTCAACGTACTAGGAAAAATCGCAACCCCTCCAAACTTATTCTCGCTTATATTTCCATCATATTTATCTAAATTTCTTTTTATTACTCTATATGTCAATCCTACAATGGAATTGCAATGGTTTAAAAACTCATTTCAATGATCTAAAAATTCTTGTTAGCGAGTTAAACCCATACTGTGTGGCCCTACAAGAAACAAATTTATTAAATCACGAAAACCAGACATTAAAAAATTTTAAAATTTACAGAAAAGATGGTCCGAACCCAAATCGTGGCTGTCACGGCGTTCTACTTGCCATACACGAATCATTATATTCAGAAGCTATTTCATTAAACACACACCTCCAGGCAGTTGCTGTAAAAATACATTTAAATTATACCTTTTCTATCTGCAATTTATATTTGCCACAAGACACTACAATAGGAACAGAACATCTTCTTGACATATACAATCAATTACCCAGGCCTGTACTTTTGATTGGTGACCTAAACGGCCACAATCCTTTATGGGGCTCCAAAGACTTAAATACGCGAGGTAAAAAAATAGAAAACTTTATGGAACAATCAGACCTAATCTTATTAAATACTAACCTACAAACCTACCTCAGCTCAACTCACGGTTCGTTTTCTGCTCTAGATCTTGCCTTTTGCAGCCCTACGATGTATAACAATTTAGACTGGACGGTCCTTCCTGATCTCCACGGCAGCGATCACTTTCCGATTCTAATAAAATTCCTAAATATAAATACTACCTTCCGAAACAAACCGAGATGGTTACTTGATAAAGCCGATTGGACTCAGTTTAAATCATTAGCCACCCCACCGCTCAAATCACCATTCGATCTGAACATCGAGGAAGGGTGCGAAGCAATTATTGATACGATAATCCAAGCGGCCAAAATGTCGATACCGATGACATCCGGCAACCCAAAACGTTTATCCGTACCGTGGTTCAATGAAAAATGCAAAGAGGCTTTAAAGGACCGTCGGAAGGCCTACAAAAAATTTAAGAAATACATGACTACCGAACACCTGATTGACTACAAAAAACATAGAGCTATATGCAGAAAAATTTTCAACCTCTCTAAAGCGGAATCGTGGAAAAAATACATAAGCGATATAAACATTTCAACAAGCTCCACAATTATCTGGAATAAAATCCGAAAAATTACTTCCAAATCCGCTCACCCTCGTCTTACCATATTAGTCAACGGACAGCTCTCTGATGACCCAATAGCAGTATCAAACTCCTTTGCCAATTACTTTTCAGAAGTATATAACACTAATAGAAATTGTTCTTCGAGTGAAATAGAAAGTCAAAATAGTACCGAAATTCCAAACCCTCATTACAATATAGATTTCACAATGTGGGAGCTGAATAGTGTATTAAATAGTTTAAAAGGATCCTCTCCCGGCCCGGATCAGGTACATTATGACATGATTAAAAACCTTCCATATTCTACAAAACAATGGCTCCTTGATTATTATAACCACGTATGGCAGACCGGTGAATTACCTAATAGTTGGCGCGACTCCATAGTAATTCCAATTCTAAAAACAGGAAAAGATAAACGCTCGCCGTCTAGTTACCGTCCAATCTTTCTCACAAGTTGTGTCTGCAAAGTAATGGAACGAATGGTAAACAAACGATTGAAGTGGATAGTAGAAAACAATAATCTTGTACAACCGTTCCAATCGGGTTTCCGAAAAGGCCGTTCCACTATGGACCACTTAGTAGCATTGGAGGCAGAGGCTCAATATGCGTTTGTAAACGGACAACAAATGATCGCTGTTTTCTTCGACATGCTAAAAGCATTTGATAAGATTAATCACGCGATCATATTAAATAAACTGATAACTATTGGGATTCGGGGACCAATGTATACATTCATAACGCAATTTCTCTCAAATCGACACTTTAGAGTACAAGTCGGATGCGAATACTCACGGGAAAATAGGCAGATCAATGGAGTTCCCCAGGGATGTGTACTTAGTCCCACTCTATTTTCCTTGGCGATTAGTGATTTAGGGCTGAATTTACCTCGGGGAGTTAAGCCACTTCTCTATGCCGATGATCTCGCGATCTTCTGCCGGTCAGGAAACATACAGGAAATTAAGATAAAATTACAAGACGCAATTGACAGATTAAAATGCTGGTCTGATACTACCGATATTCAGTTTTCAACGGAAAAAAGTACATGCCTGCACTTTAGTCGGAAAAGAAATGCATCTCACTCACCAGATCTTTTCTTAGGTAACTCCCCAATTCCATATAAAAACAACCACAGGTTTCTGGGCTTAACCTTTGACAACAAACTATCCTGGAATCAACATATTTCTAGTTTAAAAATAGCCACTACCACAAAGCTAAACATGATCCGTTTTTTAAGTCATACCTCCTGGGGCGCGGATAGAGTCAGCTTACTTAAAATCTACCAAGCACTGATACGCTCAAAACTCGACTATGGTTCCTTCGTCTACGGCTCCGCCAGACCTCAAATACTGAGAAAGCTCGATGCGGTGCACCACGCTGGGATCCGAATAGCGACAGGAGCGTTTCGAACAAGCCCCATCCTTAGTCTGTGCTCGGAATCCGGTCTGCCACCCCTTTCGTTTAGAAGATCGAAATTAGCGGTTAAATATGCCTCAAAATTGTATCAACAGACAGGGAATCCTACTCACAAATATATTTTTGCATCAAAATTCTCTTCCGCATTTCAACAAAAACGAAATTCAACTCTACCGTTATCTGAAAGAATCTCCTCGGCTATCTCTTTCCTCAAAACAGTAAAACTCTGTCCATCCGAAAATACCAGACCACCTTGGACCAACCAATATCCCAAAATATTGTTAGACCTCACTAAATACTCCAAAAATAGTACAGATCCAGCTGAATACCAAGCTCATTTCACACACATTCTTCAAAATATGTCGGAAAACTTTATTGTTTATACAGACGGCTCGAAATCAATGCAATCAACAGCATCATCCTTCGTCACAAATAATTACACTTTCAAAATCAAATTACATAAATTATGCAGTATATTTACCGCCGAACTAACCGCAATAACAGCAGCTCTACGCTTTTGTATGACCATAAATCAACAAAATATTTCTATTATTACAGACTCTTTAAGCTCTTTAAAAGGCCTTTGTAACATGTACCCAGACCATCCTCAAATCTCCCAAATACATACTTACCTAAACGACCTAAAAGACTCGGGTAAGACCGTAACGTTTATATGGATCCCGAGCCACATAGGCATCGTGGGCAACGAACTAGCCGACCGTGCTGCAAAAAAGGCGCTTACGCTTCCCGGACCTGGCAAAACTATTTTAACTCCGTCGGATCTTAGCAAGCCCCTCGAAAAAGAGATTAAAGATGCGTGGCAGTCGTGGTGGGATGAGAGCCCACCGTGTAAATTAAAAATTATCAAGAGAGATGTTAAGCCGTGGAGTACATCCGTTAGAAAATGCCGTAGAGAGGAGGTCGTGCTGACCCGGCTTAGGATCGGTCATACAAGACTCACACACTCGCACCTCATCACTAAACAAACACCTCCGATATGTAAACATTGCAATAGTATCATCTCAATACAACATATCTTCCAGGAATGCCCATACTACACGTCAAAACTAAATAGATATGGATTGAAACCTGAAATAGCAACGGTTCTTACGGACGATAATAATAAAATAGAATTAGTTTTCAAATTTTTAAAATCCATCAACATACTATCAGAAATTTGACAGATCAGATCACCTTAGGAAAAAATAGTAGCGATTAAAAAGGTAATAGTCATTAGAAAATAATAATAATAAAGAAATAAAACAAAAAAAGAAGAGTCACTGGCGTTGATGACCAGTTCGGTTTTACGCCACTAAACTCCAACAAACAAACAAACAGCCGGTAACTGAGAATGGTATTTCAAAAAACGTTTTTTTATGAATTCGTCTATCGTTTCTATTTTAAGCTCGCGATGAAGTTGACTGTTTCTAACGAACCAGGGGGCATTTACTGCTATTCTTAGAACTTTATTTTGAAATGTTTGTACTTTTTTCCGTTTTGTGCAGGATGCAGCACCCCCCATACTTCACATCCATACATCAAAAGTGGTCGCAGAATTGTTTTATAAATCAAGATGGTTACTTCAGGTTTAAGACTAGATTTCCTGTTAACTATGGGGTATAGCATACCCTTTTAACTGAAATTATATACTTTGCTTACTATATTTATCATCTAGAGAAGACAACAGAGTTGATCTTCCAACAGATATGGATAGGTCTATGGTTCCCCTATAACTAAAAGCAAAAGAGAAGTGTAAATCTCAAAAAATGTCGACCAAGACTTTTAAAAAAGAAAAAAAAAGACCAATTATTCCAACCAGAATAAAAACGTTTTTCCAACACACACAAATGTCAGTTAAAATATTTCATGCAGCTGAGCGTTATTATTATTATTTATTTTTTTCCAGTTGAGGAATTTAAATTTTGAATATAATCGTTCAATATTTCTAAAGTAATGTGATGCGATATTGAAGAGACAGGGGATGTGATGCTGGAGGTGACCTAACGGAGGTCAATCGACCTAATCGGAGGTCAGCGGGGGTCAATAGTCGGCCTCATGTCTCATTTAACACCGGAATATATTTTCAACATACTTCATATCGTAACCTCTTATTCCTAACAATTCAACGTTTCAAGTTGTCCAATAAACTAACTGTACCTTGGCCGTTAACTTAAGGGCGTCCGCTCTCTTCATTGGTCTTCAATAAAAAGTAAATGTATAGTAATAGTAATCAATATATATTATAAAGCAAAGTGTACAATGTGCGTGCCGATAAGGCTCAAAAACGACTAAAAAAAGTACGATTATGAAAGCTATGACGTCGTTTAGCCATGTAACCTCTAATGGATAAGAAGGTTTCCGTTTTTCTCTTAAGGATGTAAAATTGAAGAGAAAAGGACTGGAATTTTAAGCCTCTCGCACCATTTAATTAGCCTCTCTGAGGTTGAGTTACGTGTTTATGAATGAAAAATTTAGTTCGAGCTGCAGACTACCAGGAAGCGCTAGGGTGCGTTTCACTCAATGTTTATTGTTCATTCATCCAGTTCATTTTGTAAAGGTTATATATTTGTTCAGCTGCTCTTTTTAAATTACTAAAAAATTAAGCGAAAATAATTAGTTTCTCCTTTGCTTTTAAAATAAAATAACGATTTTACATCTCTACAATCTATTAGAAAACCAACTGGATTCCTTTAAAAATTAGTTTTCTCATAAGAAGGCTATATGATCAGCACATTACATTTAATCTATATATAATACATATATACTTAAGTAAATTTAATGCAACATTTCTTAGTAGTACAGTGAGCGAATAAAAAAAGACATAAAAAAAGAGATAAATTGACTGAATATAAATCGAAGGGTAGGTAGAATCGATAGGGTAGGTATATCTTTGATAGGGTAGGTAGAATCGAGAGGCTGAAAGTTGAAATTATTAGTCCTGAAAACAACTGAGGGGACATTTAATTCAAATAAATTTGAACCATTCTTTTACACTCCTCTCTATGTTTGTGCTGATGACAGTATTCTATTAAGCTGAGTATTCTTCACCTACGCCAGCACCACAGAAAACGCCCATCAACACAGAAGAAAAATCGAAGTACAGAGAGTTTTTCAGCTTCATTCATCAAGCATATAATGTCAAGAAAAAAAAAATACAGGTTTATGTTAAGAGTCATAGAAGAAAAATACTATGGAGTCGAGCATGATCAATAAACAGGGACAGAATATCGGAACTAAACGAAAATCCAGATTAATCATCATCCTAGTCACCGGGTGTTCCCAGCTAGGAACCAGCTGCCCATCCCATAGAACCAAAAAAACAACATGTATCTAGGATAAAAATTAATACTTGTTCTCAAGTGGATAGTTATAATAACTAATAAAGCAACGCTATAAGTGTATATAATTAACTTAAAATTTTGGTTCCAATCGCCTTTTCCATCCGAATATGTTACGACCCGAACGAAACACCACAAGTGGGTACCACTGAGTATAGAATAGAATGTTATTCTATACTCAGTGATGGGTACGCCCTTGATCCTAGTTAAACTAAAAAAGGCAGCTATAGTCTATCTCTTAATTTAGAGGCTTATCAATTCATTAAATAGCTCATACAATGACTACTGTCTTTATAATCGAGAAATGGGTCATTTATATTATTTTCGTTTAAACAACAGCCAAATGATGCCTGGATTGGGATGGAAGTAGACCATAATTTTGAGAGTTTTCGGCCGATTCGGATTCGGCCGAAAATCCCTAAAATGATGATTTGATTCCAAGTGGCTATTTAGTTGTTGACAGTGCTATATCCCTTCTGAACGAGAGCTAAATTTCCAATTTAAGTTGTATAATAGTATTCAGCAGAATCAAAACAATAAGATAAACTTTGTTGATCACTGTCCACTGACCACAAGAACAGTTTAAAACTTTAAAGGACGCTACGGTGTTGTAACGCGGTGCAATGATCTGAGAAAAATAACACAGAAAGCGTGAAGAATCTGTCACCTAGATCTCAAAAATGAGAGAATATTTGTTTCTTAGTCTTAGTTGTTCATTTTGTTAAATCTTAAATCCCATATAATATTAATATTTACATATATCTATAAAATGAAAATAAGGAGAAATTGTCCTATTTTTAGGATTTAATTCAGAAAAATATACATAAAGGTACATAAAAAAATATATATATATTGAACTAACAATTAAGATGGAGAGTTACTTTATTATGTAAAATTTATATTCATTCTTAGAAATATAAGGTAGATGATTCATAGTTAAAAAATAACTTTATTAAAAAAAAAATGCCTTGACAGGAAGTAAGCGGAACAAAAATGTACACACTTTTACTTCTATCTCTACACAGGATTCGGGTAATTTTAAAACTTAGGAGCTAATTCCTACAGCTTGAACTTGTTGCATATTTTATTTGATCGGTCGTTTTCAAAGCACAGGCGTTGGGAAATGAGCCTAGTTCAATTTGATAGTCGATTTTAGCTAAAGGAAAAAAACGAATTGAATTTTAATTAGGTAATTAAATTGTATCCTAACATATTTATAAGAGAGTGCAATTTAATTTTAATTAATTTAATAATGAGGAATGTACATACAAATAAGAATTTAAAGTAAGAATAAGAATAAAGAATTAATTAAAAGGATTTAATAACAATTAAGTCATTAAATTGTAAGCTAACTTATTTATAAGAGAGTGCGATTTAATTTTGATTAAGTTAATAATAGGAATAGCATTAAAACAACAACAGAATTAAGAATTAATTACAATAATTTAATATCAATTAAGTTTCTAAATTTTATGCTAACAAATTTATAAGACGATGAAATTAAAGTTTAACTAACGTAATAATTAGAATTTGATTTCAATTAATAATTAAAAGTAAGAATAAGAAGAGAATTAAGAATTATGTGTTATAATAAGAATTCACAGAGATAGTTATAATAAGAATTAATTATAAAATTTAATTACAATCAAAGCTTTAAATTCTATAGCAATATATTTCTTTTATTTATCTTCTATTCTATTACCAACTTATAAATTATATTAATAAGAGAATGGGATTTTCAGTGGGATGCATCATATCGTTTTATGAACCATAATTAAATTAAACAATAATCATAAAAACATCCGAAAATTTCGATGCTGTTCTGCTTAACAAGTGCATCACGGTGATTACATATATTTTGGCCAGAACCGTCATTTGTTCGGGTTAATTTGCCTGGCCCAGTTTAAACAAAATTTTGAAATTTTAATTAGTTAATTTTAAAGTTTAATTTTTTTTTTTTTTTTACGAAATAATTAAACGGATAGTATTAAAGGTAATCAAAACTTTATTTTTGTAAAATGCTACTTGGGTACGGATACTGGGGCGCACTACTGTAAGGGGACTCGAGGGCTCCCCTTCCCAGACAATACGTTAGCAAACTGAGGAGACCAGCATCTGGTCAAATAAATCTCAAGAATCCGTTATACAGCTCCCACGGTCACCCAATATCTTCCTGGATCTCCCACCAGCAAACAATACACCGATATATCTGTTTGCAGGGCTCTTGCTGATGGTTCTAATACTGCCATTATTAAAGAGATACTATAATATATAATAAAAGTTTATTATAAATCCAATCATAAACGAGTATAATCCAAAACAGCAGATCAGATAATAATATAGGATATTTATGGCGCAACCGGATGAACCTTATCTACAACCAGGCGATTACATAGCGGCTTTGTAAAAGGAAATCCTATTACATTTGTAAATATATGTAATATTTTTCTATTAATATGACATGAAGAAACTTGCAGAGAAACTACCCATCGGTAGCTATCTAATGATAATTTTAAATTGGAAGGTCCCGAGGCATTTTCTTTTCAGAAGCCTCCGTGGGTTATCAGGAATTGAGGAGGAAGCCAAGACGTAAACAAGAGGGTTGGGATGAGTTGGGGGTTTATTGTGAAAGGATTGGTATCTGGAGTTGGCCACATCGGCGATATATGGGACATCAAGGTCTTTATGGATAATTTTATTTGTGACAAAATAAGGAGCATGAATGATTTCGCGTGGATTTTGGATTGTAGGGATTGGATACGAGACGAGTTTGATGGTTTAGTGAAGTCTCAGATTCCCTTTGTAAAAGGAAATCGTAGTACATATTTATAGAATATTTTTATAAAAAGGGATCCCATAATTATTTAAAACAGGTTTCTTGGAGAAACCTATGGGCGAAAAATTCAACCATATCGTCTTAAATATTGCACCTCCATTTTCATCACCAAATAACAACTAAATTCGACTAGATGATGTTTGAAATCACAAAAGAGGAAAGAAAAATAATCTCCCAAGATGGGTTTTCCTAATCTCCCTCGGTTATTGACATAACAGGATCGCGTGCACTGGGTAGGCGATGGCACAAACTGTCAGCATTGATCCCACAATTAGGATGCGGGCGCTCTTCAAATTTGGTAAATGGAATAAATAGAAGTTAAAACATCGCAAAAAACATTATTCACTATCAGAAGCGGACAGTTATAATCATACACATCTATATCGGGGTCACCTGTGGTGTAGTGGTTAGCATGGCAACCTACAAAACTAAAGTCGCGGGTTCGCGCCCCGTGGTGGCCCTAGGATTTCTTAAAGGGAGTATAGGATTTCTTAAAATGGAGGACCCGATACATATAAGTAAGGGGTATTACCAACCAACATGTTATCAACGTTGAAAGCATTATAATTATTAACTTAGCATCAACGATTTTTTTTCTTGGCTTCGAATTTGTCTCCTTAACCTCTTTCAACTTCAGAGCAATACCCTGACGAAAAGATGAGTCCCCCTTTGGAACAAAGATGGAACTCAGCTCCCTCGCTATGACTCACTTCAATGGGGGTCAATGTGCCACGATTTGTTAACAGCAAACTGAATCCACTTTTCGCCACATGTTGGCAACTTAGTGTCAGGCTTGGCCTTAAGGAGAGTGCTGCTTTCAAAAGTACTAGTAGTTTAGGATTTACTTGAAATAAATCAGAAGAAAAAAAAAAAAAATCACAATATAGTATAGTATTCAGTATAGTATAGCATTCTAATTATTTCTACTGACTAAAAAGAAAAAACGAAACCTAATTATAAATTGGGAAACATATTCAGCTTAACTGACATTTAATTTTTTCTTTCCTTGCCATATAAAGATAATAATAATAATAAATAAATAAATAAACTTGCACATTCCTACGTATTAAACTTGTACTCCTCCCTCATTCATACAAATATTCTGTAGCATGCCTCCAAATTTGAAAATTATCGAAAGCACGGGCGTCACCGCCGGGTGAGACAGGAGGCACGCGCCCCCCCCCCAATATTTTTGGCAGGAGGGGACCCAATATAAAAAATTAAATATAAATTGGACTTTACAAATTTATCCGAGTTTAACCAAAAAAATATAAATATTAAATATTAGTTAATTACAGCACACTCGTTTGCTAAAAGCATAGTCCGTCGTATAGTATGTTTGATTAATATTATATTTTTAATTTCAGCTTGGGCTGTCTTGTTTTATTAATTCTGTAACAAACTTGTATCTCCGGAATTGGTATCTACTTCTTTATTAAACCAAGCAGCTTGATCCTACCTCCTTATATTCCATGAATCTTATAGAAGTTGATGGAAAGCAATGAAATTATTGGGATCAGGATCAAAAGTAAAACTTGAATAAAATTTTGATAGTTTATACTTTACTGGAAGACTTTTTAAATTTATTTTTGGTCTTTTATTATTCCAATTTTATACAACAGTGAAAATTCCAAATTTTCTTTATGTTGTATAAAATTAGATCAATAAAAGACCAAAATTGAATAAAAAATGAAAAAAATTGAATCAAGAAATTTTGACCCACACCCTTCAAAATTAAGACTTAACAACTCCCTATTTTTTAACTGAGGCATGAATTGACAAGTTTTAAGAGACTATAAATATCTTTAAAATACACCGTTGGAGGATGAATTGAATGTCCCAACAGTTGTTTTTAGGGGTTATTATTTCAACCGTCCCCCCAATAATTTGGTGCTAGGGACACCCATGTTCGAAAGAGTCTCTTTTTTAAATATTAGTACATCTAAGAAAATACATGATACCACCTGGGCGCCAGTCAGCGCAATCCCTGAATATTCTCATCAAATTCAGGGCTCATTGGTGTCTCAAAGAAATGCAAAGATATTAACTAAAATTCGATAAAAATGAACTTCTAGTACTTCTGCTCACAAGAGCCGATTGAATGTGTTTTCCAACCTATAGATAATTGATGCTTCGGACTTACAACCGACAGGCTCACTGATAACGAAATAAATATTGGAAAGCGCCCTCCGTAGAGAGGAATGTCTGTTGAGTACATTCAACAGTTCGGCTGAGACGAACAGAATGCGATGTTCGGCCTAAAAGGGGTATTAAGAAAACATTGCCTCCACGGCCTGCTTCCTCTCCCCTGGAAGTGGGCTTTTGGCAAGAGGCTTATCTCGGGCCACCTGTTGTGGGGAGCAGGCAAAGCTAGGCCTCCTCGATCCGCTGCTCCTGCTTCCTTCATCCGCGTCAAAATCCTTTCTCTCAAATCCATACAGCAACGAAAAAAAAGAAAGAAAGAAAAATAGATCTGCCATTTATTCCGTATAACCTTTGGTACTGGCTAAGATTTAAATCTTAATTCCTCCTTTATCTTCCCATAGGCCATATTTATTTTTACTTGTCGAGTAGGAAATGTTCATTCTTATAGAAAACCTCTCGGGTCTTATGCAGAATCCCGGCACCAGTGATTTGTACAAGTAACCACATTAATCATTAATCACATTAATCACACAAGTAACACACTTAATCATATGACTTTATTTAATTTACATTTGAGATTAGGAAGCTAATGAATATTAGCATCAATAGCTCAGTATAGTTCATTGTGGGGATTTTGAAGTTGATAAAGGATATTCCGGACAAGAAACGTACAATTCTCTTTCTGCAAGAAAAAGGATTATTACATAAGGAATGAAAATGCTCGCAAGGACACAGCATGTATCTGAGCAGGAGGACAGTAAGAAAATGGGGTTAAGAAAGGGAACGTGGTTGAAAAACAGTAATTTAGATTTTCAATACATTATATTTTTCATTTATTGCTGGTCAAGAGAATATACATCGGTAAAATTTTGTAAGGAAGAGTTCGGATTTGCAGGTCATACTATTACAGATTGGAAGAATTTACTACGCGAGGTTTGTGGCGTCAGAAATACAGAAACGAAAACCTTTTTGAGAGGATTTTGAAAGATATTGTTCATTTTATGCCTCCAATGTAAATATATTTTTTGTTAGTGTTATTGTTAAAAATCCTTTATTTATAAAGTAATCTACGATAGAGGAGAAAAAAATCATCTGTAGTATCACAACAAATTACGTACATTACCTACCTAACAGTAAAGAGTAGGTTATTCAATGACCTGTGATGATATTGCAAAAATCACTATTTAACCAGGTTAAATCACTGTTGCCGGAATTCTGCATAAGACCCAACCTCTCTAAATCCAGTTTAAGTCCAAAGTAAAAATTCAAAGGGTCAATTTACAACGTTGTGCAAGTAAAACTGCCCGATTTTTCGGGTTTATTTTTTTATATATAAATATAGACGAAATTCTGTTTGTTTGTTTGTCCTTTAAAGAAATCTATACAGTTTGTCCTCAATTCTCCAAATTTCGCTCAGTGGTTCTTTGATACCAGGTGCGAACACCTGTCCATTTTAAAATTGCATTACTTCAGCCAATCTCTGGGTATATTCTTTATTGTTATAAAAGTCGTTTTGATCTCGCTTTACATTGTTTTTTTACGAAATCGAACATTTGAGTTGATATTATAGATTTTATACGAGTAGATTAGAGATTTTATAGATTTAAAAAATGAAATTCTCCGAGTGAAACCGGTATATACAGCTAGTTATTAATATTCCTAACAATCTCAGAACAAAGCACGAACCGACAAGTATGGCACCAGTGGCTTCAGTCAGAGAAGAAGGAAAAATAATAATGTGAAATAAAATGTGTTTTATATACGTTGGCCACAATAAACTCTTACTATATTTTTCAAATACTGTTTGATGAGAATCGCTTCAATCAAGAGTCGTGTGATTTATAATGAAAACGAACCCCTGATTGGCCCAAATGAAAGTCGCGGTTCATTTTCACAAATTTATTTACTTTTGGCAATTCATTTTCTACCCTAGCTGTACCGAGGAATGCACAAAATAAAAATTTTCCTAAAGGAAAAGAAGAAGCAAAACGAGGAATATTTTGAAAGGTGTCACGTTTTAGCTATAAATGTAAAAATTATATTTGCAAGACCACTGTAAACTATTGTGTGCTTTGATGTGGCTTTTTGCTGAATGTTAAGATTTTTTTCGGGAAGGTTGTAAAACAGTTTCAATACTGTATCCAATACATGAAGAATAAATCGTTGATATTTAGTCAAGTATTTACTGTATCTACTTTTCGTCTTAATATACTCAATGAAAACAAATTTATACAAAAAAGTGGAAATGTTTTTTTTTGTATTATCTAATATATTCGCGGACGCAAGCGACCGACGGTGCTGCTTCTTGACTGGAACTAGAGGAACGGGGATAGAAGCCGGGCACGTACCTGGGATTGAGAGGATTTTATGGCGTTTTTAATTTATTTTTCCATAGTTAAAACCCGATTGAGCAAAATATTATTAGAAAATTGTATAATAGGTATTGATCGGTCCCTCAGTGTTCAATTAGAAAATCAAAAGAGTCATTCCATTTATTTCCAAAAAAAAAAAAAAAATCTTAAAGAGTAGATTGAAGGAATGGAAGAGAGGATGGAAACATATGACGATATGTAGTTTTCCTTTTTAAAGAAAGTTACTATATTTATCCAGGTAAACATTAGTATTTGACATTTTTTTATTCAAAAATGCTAGGTTTATGTTAATAACATTGAGACCATAGTGTCATAGATTTGTTTTTCTTTTATAATTTTCCCCATTTTTGTCTTACATCAGTTGTGCTTAATTGTTACAAGTTTTCAATGCGATGCCTGAAAGTTTTGACAAATAAATAAATAATATGACATAGAAACTAAGCTGTCATGAAATGAAATGACAGCTGTCATAACAATGATTGTATGAATAGGTAACTAATGTTATTACTAACCGAGAAACGTAGAGTAAAGTTATAATGATGTGTTTGCATTTACCATAACTACCAGCTTTATACGTACAATTCAGGAAAATTACTTATTATTATTTATAAATTTAATTCCCACTTTTGTTTGATGGAGCAGTCCTTTAAGATCGCTTGTTTGAAGGCACAAGGCTTGTAAAATAACTGTTTTTTACTTCAAAATATTATTCCACATGTAATTATGTGGTTTGCATCAAGGATAGACTGCCCTTCAATTAATGGTCTTTTAAAATTACCAATTATCTCTATCAGATCAACTATGTCTATCCCCGTTCCTTCCGACATTTTGCAAAACTACTAGCGCACCCTATAGTCGATTGCGCCCGCGAATAAATAAGCAAGGGCCAAATATTTTTACCACAAAGTCGGATAAAAAAGTCACGGAAATTTTTCTCTATTTCTCTATCTATTCTCTATCGCTATCCTCAATCTATTCTACAGCCATTTAAAGGAAGCTGTTCTGCCTACTGATTTTTTTCTCAGTAAATCTTATGTTTTTTATAACAATAATTTTTTATCCGGAATGTAATGTTAGATAAAGTCACAGAAACACGTGGCCAAGTTTAGCTAGTTTCCAATAAAGCTGAATTTTATAGTTGGTATTTTGCATCCTCACAACTATTTATTTATTTTTTAACCTTAAATAAGTAAATAAGTACGAGGTGTGGCTATTAAATAACGAGACTGACGCTGTAAAACATTTTATTTTTATTTCTTACATTTTTACTTATTATCACCTTCAATATACACCCCTCCTCTATCCCTACAACGCTCCATGCGAATCTTCCATTGTTCGAAACAGTGCTGGAAGTCTTTTTCTGTCAGCTCCTTCAGGACGCGTGCCGCTTTCTCTTTCACAGCTTCAACAGACTCAAATCTTGTTCCTTTCAATGCAGATTTCACCTTAGGAAACAGATAGAAGTCGCACGGCGCAAGATCCGGCGAATAAGGCGGATGGTCTAACACTGGGATGCTGAATTTGGCTAGAAACCTCTTAACAGACAATGAGGAATGAGCTGGCGCATTGTCTTGGTGGAGAACCCATGACTTTTCCTTCCACAATTCAGGCCATATCAATTCGTACAGTTTCAGCAATCGCACGAACACTTAACCGACGGTCAGATCGAATCAGATTACCGATTTTTTCGATATTGTCATCCGTTTTCGACGTGGAAGGGCGACCCGGGCGTGAATCATCTTGAACGTCTTCTCGGCCATCTTGAAAACGCTTAAACCACTCAAAAACACGTGCACGCGATAAACATTCATTGCCATACACTTCTTTCAATAAATTATAAGTTTCAGTAGCGGTTTTTCCAAGTTTCACATGAAATTTCACAACAATTCGTTTCTCTACTGTTACACTTAACATTTTTCCGGCGAAACAAAAAAACAACTCTAATGCGAACGAAGGCTACGGCTGTACTGATTTGTTTACAGAAGCGAGAGGCACTACATTCGAAAGAGAAGGCTTCACGATAACAGCTGTTGGTTGTTGGCGTCTGGCGCATGCGCACTTATTTTGTAACAGCGTCAGTCTCGTTATTTAATAGCCACACCTCGTATATAAATGAGTATATAACCATTTGTTTCTTTTTTTTTGTAAACCTATATTTTAGATCTATCTCCTTAAATGCTTGAATTATTGAATGGGTGAGTATAAATTAGGTGAGGCCGATGAAGGCGATAGAGAGAATGGAGCTGGATTACCTGGCCGAGCTAATAAGTTGGCAGGTCCCCCGACGGCTGTCGCTCGGTCAACCTACTGGCGTGGAGCCAGCCAACCCCTCTGTCAGCAGAGACCACCTTCATGTAGGAGGATCCACATATCTATCCATTGTATGTTACGAGATACGATGACTTTGGTGCAACAGATTTTTTTTTTTTTTTGTTTTTGAGTAATGATTTGGAATTTAATATACAAAAAAGAAATGGACAAACTTCACATCTCCAATAAGATCTTAATTGGCATATTGTAATATTGATTATATTGTAAGTTCTGTTGGTTAGAACGTATGGTCATCACTCCAGAAGAGAATGGTTCGATCAGAAATGATGTTCGAGAAAACGTAAAAATAAATAAGAAATAGAGTCAACTTTCCAACCAACATACAGAACTACCATCAGGGTTTAAAAAAAAAAATAGAGAGAAATTATTAAGTGGGTAAATGAGATATACAATTGAAGAAATAACACAATCAGAAAACAATGGAGCATCAAGATAAAGAAAAACCTATCATAAATAATTATATTTAAAATTACATAGTGATAAGTAATAAAAGATAATAAAAAATATATTCCACTGAATTAAATGTTGTATGAACGAATGAATGAATATATAATTGACAACATTTGCGAGAACAGTGGTATAGAGGTCAGTGAAGAGAAAGGATTGACTTTGTGCCTGGTGGCTCTAGTGGCAAGAGCGCCTTACTTTGATAAAGAAATCCGGGTTTCAAATCCCGGCCAAGACCAATCTTTTCTCTTCTTATAAAAAATAATTAAAAATTATAATAATAACATTCATGTTATTATGACAAGAGAAATAATTAAATTTATATTTATTTACAAAAAAATGATAATAGTCAGGAGTCCTCAGAAAATGGAAAGGGTCCACTCCCCCTTATCATTTTCAAATTTTGCGAGATCGGTGGGAAACAGGTCAGTGAAGAGAAAGGATTGACTTGAACGGGATGTGTGCCTGGTAGCTCTAGTGGCAGGAGTGCCTCAATAAGAGCGATAAGGATATCCGGGTTCAAATCCCGGCCAACGCCAATCTCTTATAAAAAATATTTTGAATGAATGAATGAACGATTTAACTTTTTTCTGGGATGTTTAAGCGCCTAAGAAAAACAAAATAGACTATTTATTAAAGCAGCATTTGTCAGGCTTCACTCCAAATATACGTTGAGATTATAAACTGAAAAAAAAAAACTTGTGACGTAGTAAGTAGTAACATCGGGGGAACGAAATTGCTGCAAAAGAGGCACCACCATTTCTAGAGCGTGATAGAAACTACTGACAACATCAGAGCTCACTCATCCGCTAAAAGAAAACATCCACAGACAATGGCAAGAACATGGGGTACAAGAACGCCCAAAGAGGATCAAAATCTATAAAAAGAGATATGAAGCCTTGGATCTCCTTCCTCTAGACGCAGCGTTCGCCGATAGGAGGTGGCCGTATCTATATTAGACCGGCTGAGGATGAGGCGTACAGCACTGGCCCATCTACATACACCTCATCACTAAAGACCTTTTCCAAGATGCAAAAATGGTATCATAAATCTATACTCAATAGTTTGATCATATACCCCAAACCATTCCAATAGCTCTGAAAACAACAATATTAACGACAATAAAGTAAAAACTTTACAAAACCTCAATAAAAGGACGATACATGACCAAACTACAAGAGAAATTAGAAAATTTCACAGCATAATTATAAAATTATGCATCGCGAGCACAATTAGCCCATTAGTAAAGAACAGCTACTTTTTCATCTCGACCGAATTTCAAGAGTTAATGGATAGAATAGATTACGCTAAATTTTGAGAAATAGATTGGGCAGGTGACAGCATATTTAACTAGACCCAACACATGTTAAAACATGCATCTTTGTTTCTTTCATCTTCTTTCTCCTATATTTTATAGCCAATTCAAATAATATTAAGTTGTGTTTTTTCTTCTTTTGTTATATTATTACTCTATTGCATTAAAATTATTATTTTAAATGACAATTTCCCTTCACGCAGTATCATAAGATGGAACTGGAAGGAGTTCTATGAAGCAATGATCTCCCCCATGCCAAGGGTTACTGCATTGGAAAAACAAAGAAATAAATTTTCTTGTTTTTATAAATTTTATAAGTGAAATATAACTGGATATAACATATAACTGTCGGAACATTTAGCCAAACCTAAAGGCCCATATCAATTGCAGCAAACGTTTTTCGATTACCGCCCACAACCCTTTGGTTCTAATGAAGTGCAAGAGAGTCAACCAATTAATGAAGGAAGCCTTCCAATTTACCGACCCGATCCGAGTCGAGAATATCCTAGCGGACATCGAACGGATTCCGTGAACACATACTGACCTACACAACAGTATAATGAATAACACTAAGAACAATGTATATGAATTGGCAAATTGGTGAACACATATTATTAAAATACAAGAGATACCCACATATTTTGATGGCATCTCCCTAACTCTCTTAAATATTGTCTTAAAACCAGTTTCATAATTCTATTTTACTACAGGCTAGGGATTCTCAATAAAGAAAGTTGCCAGATGAGATAAAGTTGGATAGGGTATAAAATAGATAAGAACTTTCTTAATATAGAGTTTGAAATAGCTTTCCAGGCAGGCCGTTCGATATCAAGTGCTTCTCGTTAGTGCAGGGTAAGTGCATTGACCGTACAAAATAAAAATTAATAAAAATAAAAAAAATATACATAGATCATAAATTTGATTAAGAAACATTGGAATACAAAATTTTCCACTATTATTCCTACTATTTCCCAGACTAAATGAATATATTCAATTTAGAATGAATTTTATATTCATTGTATATAGGATGAAATATATACAATGAATATAGAACTGTTTAATGGAGAATCTATCAATCAATCAAAAGTTTTTACCAACAACCGTAACTCACACGTAAACTTCATTAATACATAGAAGAAAAGAATATATTTTTTATCATATTAATTAATTATCATAAAGATAATTTAAAAGGAAGTATTTTTCCTAGTCTTCGTTCTATAAGATACCTAACTTTTAAATTAAAAAATCAGGAGAGAAAACCGAAAAAATAACCAGTACCAGTCAATCATGTTTTAATTTGAATTTTATCATTTTTTTTTTTTTTTTATTAAATGCAAATCAGTTTTTATTCTAATTTAGTTTTCTTTACAACTCCTCCATATTTTTTTCCGTTTGGTCGGCCATAAAGTAATATCATTTATTTCAATAAAATATTATAGAAAATGTAATTAATAAAATACAAAGTTGATTATTAAATTACAATTTTTGTTACGATATAACGATGCTATTTTGTTATTTTTTATAAATATTATTTCTTTTTGTAATTTTATTTACAATACTTGGTCTTATTCTATATCGAAATACATTTTGCAGATTAATAATAACAGCTCTTTGGTACGTAAATCAAATTGTCTAAAAAATATTTATATTAGTTCAATCTTTATTAAAGGGTAACCACCTTTTTTAAATTAATTTTTAAATATTTTATTTTTGAATAGAAAAGATTGGGCTCTGCCGGGAGTCGAACCCGGGTCTCCCGCGTGACCTGCGCGGTATGTTAACCACTACACCACAGAGCTCGCTTCCAAGCGGAGCCAATCCTTCCTCTTCACTGATACCTCTTAAATTCAACAAAGATTGAGTTAATATAAAATAATTTAAAATTGACGTTCGTCAAGAGAAACCAAAAATTGTCCACCTCCCGTTACTACTCGCGAAAATTGCGAGCTTAGGGGAGTGGTATCAGTGAAGAGGAAGGATTGGCTCCGCTTGGAAGCGAGCTCTGTGGTGTAGTAGTTAACATACAGCGCATGTCACGCGGGAGAACCGGGTTCGACTCCCGGCGGAGCCCAATCTTTTCTCATCAGAAATAATTTTTTAAAAATATTTATAGAAAATTTAATAAATAAAGTACGAAATTGATCATTAAATTACGATGTTTGTCGCCGATTAACATGACCATATTATTAGGTAGGTATATTAAATTTATGATATGTTTTTTTTTTTTATTTTTTTTTTTTTTATTGAATATTATTGTCTTTTGTAAATTTCTAATGCTATTATTCTACATGAAATACACTTTTCAGATTAATAATAACAGCTCCTAGTTACGTAAATGAAAAAGAATTCTACATATCGACTTAGAACAACAGTCGATCAAGATATCGCACCCATCGTAGTTTTTCATGAAATTTTTCGAGTTAGCAACAGTTATTAAATGAGGAGGTTGTTTCGTACAGAGTTGGGCATATTTATATTTATAAATACGAATATGAATTTATTTTTATCTTAATTTTAATGTGAATATGAATATAAATTTATTTATATCACAATATTTGTGAATATGAATATAAATAAATTCGTATTTACAAGTGTGAATATAAATAAATTCATATTCACAGGTGTGAATACGAATTTATTCATATATATAAATTTTTCTGTAAATAAAAAAAAATTCACAGGAAAAATTGTGAATATTCACAAAAAAATGTGAATATTTATATCTCAGCTGTGAATTCGGCCGTATTTACAAATAGAGATGTGAATATGGAAAAATTCACAAATTGAGATGTGAATTTCTACTAAATTCATAATTTCCCAATAAATATATAAAATTATTTTCAGATTTCTCCATATTGGTACACATTATTGAGTTAACCCTTTTTATGGAAATCACATCAGATATTACCTGATATCGATTACTAGGTTTTTTGGGGTGCTGATTATGAAAAAAATATCGATTTTGAGATTCCGCCGTCAGGTATCGATTTCTTTCCAACTTACGCGATATAATCGATCTTGGTGTCGGCTATAGGGTTATCTGAGGTGCCGATTATGAAAAAAATATCGATTTTGAGATTCCGCCGTCAGGTATCGATTTATTACAACCTACGCGATATAATCGATCTTGGTGTCGGCTATAGGGTTACCGGAGGTGGTGAATATGAAAATGATATCGATTTTGAGATTCCGCCGTCAGGTATCGATTTATTACAACTTGCGCGATATAATCGATCTTGGTGTCGGCTATAGGGTTACCGGAGATGGTGAATATGAAAATGATATCGATTTTGAGATTCCGCCGTCAGGTATCGATTTATTACAACATGCGCGATATAATCGATCTTGGTGTCGGCTATAGGGTTACCGGAGGTGGTGATTATGAAAATGATATCGATTTTAAGATTCCGCCGTCAGGTATCGATTTATTACAACTTTCGCGATATAATCGATCTTGGTGTCGGCTATAGGGTTACCCGAAGTGCTGATTATGAAAATGATATCGATTTTGAGATTTCACCGCAAGGTATCGATTTTTTGATTCCGATGTCAAGTCAACATAAGCGATATAATCCATATTCGATTGGCTTCTAGGTTATTGTAGGTGCGATTATGAAAATCGTAACAATTTCGTACAACCTTCATTCATTCATTAAAACCATATAAAGTATAATGGGATTCGCTGTTAGGTTTTCGATTTATTACAAGTAACGTAATATCAGGTTATGTTGTAAGGTAGGTATATTTTTAATTTTAAATACGAATATGAATTTAATCATACTCTGATTTTTATGTCGATAAAACAAATTTATTTATAAGTTATAACTTATTTTAATTAAAAATACAAATCTTTTCACCGATTCCACCAATTATTATATAATATAGGAATATCATTATTAATGTTTTTATAATTCAAATCAATCAGCAGAAAAACAAAATATAGAGAACTTGAAATAAATAATAAAATAATTTACACAACAAATAATATAAGAATTTTTGTCTTCTTTAGTTTGCATTAATAATAAATATATTTGATAATACAGAGATTGAAATACTAGGATACAATTGCGCTAAAGCGCGATATGAAAAGAATTCAGCATGCTGAAAAAATGTGTTGAAGACTAATGATATTTGAGAACAGAGAGAAGTTTATATATGTATGTATATACACATCTTTAAACGTTGTATATTATCTACGTACACTTTTGAAGAATTTTGAATCTTGCCCGTCTGCAAAATATAGCTGCATAGTTTCATTTGCTTATGATTATTTATTTTTAATGTATATATGTATGTTTATTGTTCCTTTTAGTTTGTTATTATTTTCATTATAGAATGTTTGATGTATAAAAAATGTATTAAATTTTTTTTTTATCACTAGATTTTCATTCATCTTAAAATGCAAACAACTCATTTTCTAAAATTGTACAGACTTACAATTAGAAGTATTCACTGATCATTTTAATCCTGATCTAATTCCCAGATTATGGTGTGAATCGTAACATTGTGATTGATATTGTGTCAGTACTTGCAATAATGTAGTATATTCAATTTATAAATATGAATTCATAAATACATATTTACGTACACACCAAAATTAACAAAATACTACCTACATTACTACAAATATAACAACAATAATACGATTCCTATGCCAGAAGCTTAAAATCTATATAACATTCATATTTCAACAGAATTTAATAAATAACCTCATTCATAATCAGCTCCTTAGATAACCCTATAGCCGACGCTTGTAATAAATCGATACCTGACGGCGGAATCTCAAAATCGAAATTTTTTTCATAATCGGCACCTCAGATAACCCTATAGCCGACACCAAGATCGATTATATCGCGTAAGTTGGAAAGAAATCGATACCTGACGGCGGAATCTCAAAATCGATATTTTTTTCATAATCAGCACCCCAAAAAACCTAGTAATCGATATCAGGTAATATCTGATGTGATTTCCATAAAAAGGGTTAACTCAATAATGTGTACCAATATGGAGAAATCTGAAAATAATTTTATATATTTATTGGGAAATTATGAATTTAGTAGAAATTCACATCTCAATTTGTGAATTTTTCCATATTCACATCTCTATTTGTAAATACGGCCGAATTCACAGCTGAGATATAAATATTCACATTTTTTTGTGAATATTCACAATTTTTCCTGTGAATTTTTTTTTATTTACAGAAAAATTTATATATATGAATAAATTCGTATTCACACCTGTGAATATGAATTTATTTATATTCACACTTGTAAATACGAATTTATTTATATTCATATTCACAAATATTGTGATATAAATAAATTTATATTCATATTCACATTAAAATTAAGATAAAAATAAATTCATATTCGTATTTATAAATATAAATATGCCCAACTCTGGTTTCGTATATAAAATAAAAGGGTAACTCTAGTAGGCTCCCCTACCACCTAAGCAAGGTGTATCTTCTCGGTTTGAAGGTATTTAAAACTGTAGAAGAAGAACTTTATTGAAGATTTATAGATAAATTTAATTTTTGAGTTTTACCTTTATTATTCGACGGGTACTTTTAAAAAAACCATTAAAAAAAAAAATAAAACAGGGTAAACCGTACAGTTGTTGAAACCCTTAAGACTACATTTCTGTGGTGAAATTAAAAAAAAAAAACTTTTTATGAAGGGATCAAATTGAAACTTCCAATAACAACTCCTCTTTATCTATCCTTATTAAGACTCAAGAGTTTTTTTTGTTTTTGTTTTTTTTTGGTGAAAAGTTCAATAGTTTTATCAGATGGCAATATTTATTGTTAAAAGTGCAAAGACTAGTTATTGACACCCCGCGGATTTAATTGTGAAATCTTCCATATGGTTAGTTTGATAAAGTCTTACTTCATAGATGACTTCGAGGACACTTCAAACATTAGATTCATGCATGTCTTGAAATAAAATTAGGACTTCTTTACTTATTTCTTTAAGTTAAAAGTTGGGGTGTCAATAACTGTACCGAGTATCAATAACTGTCTGGTTTACACTACAAAGCGGAAATAACAGCACACTTATAGTATAAACGACCTAGGCACTTCTGTTATTTATCTCCCATTTATGTGGCACTTAATGGCGAATGGATGAGCCTGGGCGGATCCAGTGAGAGGGGTCATGACCCCCTTCAATTGTTTTTTATTTTTAAACGAATAACGCAATTAGGAACTTACTATGCCCTGAACATAAGACTTTTGCTTGTTTAGCTTGCTATCCTTCTTAATACAAGGTAATAATCTCATACAAAAATGATGCTGTCACCCATGTGGTAATGAGAAAGGGGTCGAAATACCCCAAAGTCCTGGATGAGAGACAACTTCAAGGGAATTATTGAAGTTTAGAAAGAGCTTCCTTGGCACTACTATTTTATCTCAGGTTTCAAATGCGGATATCGGGTCTGTTTGCGAAGACCACATCCAGTTACTTTCACGACGTGACATCTAGTTACTTTTAGAAAAACAGTTACTTCTTTTAAACACTTATTTTGGCAATAGTACTAAAGTGCGGCTTCAAATTAAGGCCCAATCTCCACCGAAAAGGATCCTTTTAGGGGGTTTATTTACCTTTGCAGAGCGAGCGGGAGTCGAAAGCTAGAATCTATTAAAGCCAATTAAGGCACTTTTTAACTGAAATAAAGGCGATGGGAGTTCCATAACATCACGGTCACATAACCTCTCAAAACACGCCACGCCCATCAGCCGCTCTTCAGTACCTTTACCCTTATTTTGATAACAATATTTATAACCTGTATTTGCAAATAAAGACCTAGATGAATAACAAGAATATATTTTAGGAATGAATATTTATTTATAATAGAAAACACACTTGTTCTATGTAATATTTCATTTTCTTTCAAAAACTGAAATGCCTTGTTTTTGTCAGATGTTTCTTGAGCTAATTTCAAAAGACCCATTTTTATTATCACTGAAATTACAAATTAAGGTTATCACTGTTTATAACCACTACACATTGTTGTAAGTAATTGTTTACTAAAAGTAACTGGACGTCGCGTCGTGAAAGTAACTGGATGTGGTCTTCGCAAACAGACCCCCGATATCTAATTTTCCCTTCATAATTTTATGATTGTCACAGGTCAGAAGCCCAAGGCAAGAAAATAACAAAAATAACTTTTTACAACTGGATTCATGACTTAGCATACTGCGCGATGGAACCATGTAATCCCCATAGAGTCCCTATCTAACAAAGCCTGGAAGGGCTTATAGGGAGCTAACAACAACAGAGGGTGTAGTTACACAATTTGGTAAGGTGTAATATCGGAGGGCCCACCCCCCACCCCTCTGCTACACACAAAGGCCCTTTCATAGCGCGCCTGCCTCCACCATTGTGTCCTGCGGGCCGGGTATCCAGTCTCCTCTGCGGCGCTAATTCCACTTAACCGCTAATAATGCCCAGTCAGCCGGTTTAAATAATTATCTAAATTTACTAAATTATCATCAACTTTACTTTTATTTCTAATACACTTAAGTATATTGGAATGTTTTAAAACATATAAACCCCCCCCCCCAAAAAAAAGTAAATCTTGATATCTCTAAAAAATCACAGGAGTATTACATAATTCATATTCTACCTTCTATAGATAAAAAATATTCATAAATCCGGTTATGTTGGATCTATTTCAAATGATTATTCCATAATACTTTTTGACTCCATTAAAATGAATCGAAACCTCTCTGATAAATTCCCGAAAAGAAGCGTTAACTTTCAAAATGGAATATACCTTAAATCTACAACATGGCTAAAAAAAAAAAAAAAAAAAAAAAAAAAAAAAAAAAAAAAAAAAAAAAAAAAAATCTGGTGCGTGCGCGCAACACACAACTTTCACTTACCAACTTACTTAGATTAGAAATTGGCGTGTTTTGCTAATAATCATTTCCCAAAGTCACACATTTTTCTACATTCATATCTTATTTTTGTTAATCGTTAAAGCCGTTTTTGAGTAAATAAAAAAACCTGTGAAAATGATACAAAATTTAATAAGTAAAGTCCCCCCTCCCGTAGATCAATTTTGATGAAATTTTTACAGTCATATCTCGGGCATATAAATACATTAAATACCAAGTTTGATCAAAATCGTTAAAACCGTTTTTGAGTAAATAAAAAAAACATGTGAAAATGGTACAAGATTTATTAAGTAAAGTCCCCCCTCCCGTAGATCAATTTTGATGAAATTTTTACAGTCACATCTCGGACATATAAATACATCAAATACCAAGTTTGATCAAAATCGTTAAAACCGTTTTTGAGTAAATAAAAAAAACACGTGAAAATGATACAAAATTTATTAAGTAAAGTCCCCCCTCCCGTAGATCAATTTTGATGAAATTTTTACAGTCACATCTCGGACATATAAATACATCAAATACCAAGTTTGATCAAAATCGTTAAAACCGTTTTTGAGTAAATAAAAAAAACACGTGAAAATGATACAAAATTTATTAAGTAAAATCCCCCCTCCGGTTAATCAATTTTGATGAAATTTTTACAGTCATATTTCGGGCATATAAATCGATCAAATACTCAGTTTAATCAAAATCGTTAGAGCCGTTTTTGAGAAAATCGAAAAAAACGTAAAAAGTTATTAAATAAAGTACCCCCTCCCTTTGAGCAATTTTGATGAAATTTTTGCTGTCACATCGCGGGCATATACCTACACTAAATACTTAATTTCAGGTTCCCACGGTTTATAGTTTTTGAGCTAGTCTGTTCACATACACACACACACACACACACACACACAGACCATTTCGCGGGACTTGGTTATTTCGACTCAGGGGGTTCCAAAACGTGTATTTCCGTTGAAAACCGGAAGTCGAAAATTTTCACGATCGCAATACTTCCACTTACTATATATTTCATATATAGGTAAGTGAAAGTAAAAAAAAAATCTAAACTCCTAAAATAAAAAGTTTGTCAATTGTAAATTTCTGAAATGTATTTAATTCTTCTTCTTTAGAGAATGAGTTAAATTTATACCAAACAGTAATTTATTGTAAGCTTTTTAAAATTTATACCAAACAGTAATTTATTGTAAGCTTTTTAAAACTATAACTTGAAAAAAAAAATGGACTAACCCCATTTTGAAAGTAGACGCATATGTAGTCCTATAAATAAACAGTTAATAATAAAGTAATATAAAATACTTCCACAGGTTATAATAATTCACTCACGACTACAAACTTCATACTCAACTAACAATTAAAAATCTGGTGCGTGCGCGCAACACACAACTTTCACTTACCATCTTACTTAAATTAGAAATTGATGTGTTTTGTTAATTGCCACGTCTCAAAGACACATTTTTCCACATTCATTTCTTATTTTTGTTTTTATTTGCTCTATAAAAAACACTAATTTTTTAATTATTAAGTAAAAGTTTTTACTTGTGGTAATTCGGCAATGCAAGCATAATACTCCAAGTCGTCTGATTTTATAATTTCTGTATGTAGTTGTTGAAAACTTCATTTACCATGAAACAAATAATTTCCATCAAATGAACAGATCGGACTTAAATATGAACAATGGTCTGTCATCAAAGGCGTACTCCGCATGCGTGGGCTCAACGTTTTTTATGAGTTGACTGAATATTTTTCTCCTTTATATATTTACTTTGTTTTTATCATATCTCATATTTAGCCATTTCTTATTTTTAGGCGAAACGAGTGACAGATAATTTCTCCATATAAACAAATACAAAGGTACTTTATAGGAAAACAAAAAAGGCCCCTTCCCCATTTAAGCCCCCTCAGGACATTTTAATAATAATAAATTTTACCTGATATTAAAGAACACCTAATTTTCATTAAACACGACGAATTTAATCAAAATCGTTAAAGCCGTTTTTGAGATAATCGAAAAAAAGTTATGAATAAAAGTGCCCTCTCCGTTTGACCAATTTTGATGAAATTTTGGGTATCACATCTTTGGCATATACATAGATCAAATACCCAGTTTGATCAAAATCTTCAGTGCCGTTTTTGAGTAAATAAAAAAAACACGTGAAAATTATATAACATTTATTAAGTAAAGTCCCCCCCTTCGGTTGATCAATTTTGATAAAATTTTTACAGTCATATCTCGGGCATATACATACATCAAATACCCAGTTTGATCAAAATCTTCAGTGCCGTTTTTGAGTAAATAAAAAAACACGTGAAAATGATATAATATTTATTAAGTAAAGTCCCCTCTCCGGTTGATCAATTTTGATGAAATTTTTACAGTCATATCTCGGGCTTATTAATACATCAAATACTCAGTTTAATCAAAATCGTTAGAGCCGTTTTTGATAAAATCGAAAAAAAGGTAAACAGTTATTAAATAAAGTACCCCCTCCCTTTGACCAATTTTGATGAAATTTTTGCTGTCACATCGCGGGGATATACATACACTAAATACCTAATTTCAGGTTCGCACGGTTTATAGTTTTTGAGCTAGTCTGTTCAAGCACACACACACACACACACACACACACACACACACACACACACACACACACACACACACACACACACAGACCATTTCGCGGGACTTGGTCATTTCGACTCAGGGGACCCCAAAACGTGTATTTCCGTTGAAAACCGGAAGACGAAATTTTTCACGATCGCAATACTTCCACTTACTATATATTTCATATATAGGTAAGTGAAAGTAAAAACACATTACATTAACAAAACAATTTAAATAAAACTCAAAGAACATCATACTAAACAATATCTTTAATTCTATCAACATTTTAGATAAGGTTATCAGTCGATCCAGACATAAAAACATGATAGACCACCCATAAAGCATATTTACTTAGTCAAGTTTTTTTTTTTTTTTTGTGATCCTTATATTTAACATCAACTTTTACAATTTTTTGTAGAAATGCCCCCTTACTTGAATGCATTGTCATAAAAATTAAAAGTTGTTAGTAGTTCAAAACCACAGTCCTTTTCTATTAAAGCTTAAAAGTCAAATGTGAAAAGAATTGACCTTGGTAAGCTGACAATTTTTATATTATTTTATTCTATTTATTTATTTTTTTACTTTCACTTACCTATATATGAAATATATAGTAAGTGGAAATATTGCGATCGTGAAAAAAATAGACTTCCGGTTTTCGACGGAAATACACGTTTTGGGGTCCCCTGAGTCGAAATGACCAAGTTCCGCGAAATGGTCTGTGTGGGTGTGTGTCTGTGTCTGTGTGTCTGTGTGTCTGTGTGTCTGTGTGTATGTGTCTGTGAACAGACTAGCTCAAAAACTATAAACCGTGCGATCCTGAAATTGGGTATTTAGTGTAGGTATATGCCCGCGATGTGACAGCATAAATTTCATCAAAATTACTTAAAGGGAGGGGGTACTTTACTTAATAACTTTTTAGGTTTTTTTCGATTTTCTCAAAAACGGCTCTAACGATTTTGATTAAACTGAGTATTTTTAATAGCGTTGAACATCAGTCTTTCTCTGTGTAATTTAAGTAGTGATATTGAGAGGGATAGGTGTAATAATTGACTATAACATCTTGTAAGTGACTTTTTCATTTTGTGTGTGAATTCCTCGTCCAAGAATAGTCCCTTATAGCTTATATAGTTTTTAGAAGGCACTGTGTTACTATCGATCACAACATGTGGGGATGAGGATTAACCAAGAGAGAAAATAATGTGGTTTGATTTAGTGGCATTTAATTTAAATATCTTTCAAAAAATAAATTTCTAAAAAATATCTATCAAGTTTCTCGAACATGAACTACAAAAACTAGAGAAATATGGAAATAATCGAAATAATAAAACAAACCTTACCGACTCCTAGCCAAATCCGAACCATGGCATAATATCAACTTACCTGAAAGAAAAAAAAAAATTATTATTTTAAATAAAAAAAACATAAGTAAATAATAGTAATAAAATAAATTATACTCAACCTCAATCAAATTTAATTTTTATTTTTATTAGTGTTATACAACTCATAATTTATCATTCTCCTTTAGTGTGTTGCTTTTTATTTTACTTTTATAGAACAGAGAGGGATATGATTTTATTCATTCAGGAGATATACTAGCCTCAAATTGTGGATTTGGTATTCTCCCTCGACAACTTGGCCCTGAATATAGAAAGCGCTGCATGGAATAATAAGGTTCGTTATCCCTATAGCTCGTATAGCCTACGCCCCTGATACAACAATAGCCTCGAGGAGGGCTGAAACAATAGCCGGCTCAAGATGGTCTAAAACTTCGCCCTTCTCCAAGCGGTAGGCACCTTATCAAGTTTTAAAATCTTCCCTTAATAGAAGAAAGAGAAAATAATGGAAAATTAACAGAAGAATTTTTTTTAGAAGTTAATCGATATTCATCATAGGGAAGGGTTTTCGTATTATTTAACCAAATCTTTTTCTTTCCTTATTATAGAGAGATACAGAGCTAGACTCAAACGGGAATTATGCGTTATAAGGACTCATTCACACTCTATACAGAATGATTTATTGTCTAATGGAGAAACTCTGTGAGGTAATTCTAGATATCATTTCATTTGATATCACAGGTCTACAGTGGTCTCGGTGCCGAGAGTTTTATAGCTTTTATAATTGGTGCGCTGAATCCAAATCTAGTTGTTGGGATATGGCGTGACTTAACTCTTAAAACATAATCACTCGAATACATATTTAGGTGAATAGCAGGTGGAAAAAACAAGGATATTACAATTCTTTACATAAAACATTTTAAGTCAATTAAAGCCATGTAAACATACACATTATTTATATAATCACTCTGTAACTAAAGTTAATGTTCGTTTTTTAAGAGAAACCGATTACATTTCAAAAAGACTCTATTTCACGCTTCGGAAACTTCTTTTGCGTGACTTTCTTAAATAAAACTACTGTTATGGTATGCTGAAGCTAAAAAAGTAGAGCTGATATAAAAAGTCTGATTGCATTATTGGAATCAGCGCCCCAAACATAGTTAAAATCAACTATAAGATTCTAGGCAACAAAAAAAAAAAAATTCTGTACGGCTGTGTATTTCCCGAGGGGGTCGCGTTTTTTATAGAATAAAAAGGTAGTTCGCAAAAACTGATTAACATGATAAAATTCTGGAGCACGTTCGTTAACTAAATAAAATGTTCTATAAGAAAACAATTATTTACTTTACTAAGGTGAGGGAAAAGAACGCTAAGTTGTGTTTCTCGATAAACCAGAAGTTTTTCAGGAATTATTTCCTCAGCCTCCCGATTCTGTAATTTCAGAAAAACTTCAAAATTTATTAAGCATTTATGCAGCGCATAAATACTGTAAATGAAATTGAAGTTTATTCAGGGATAATAGACTCTGATTTGTCAAAAATGGAATAGAATCATAATACTATAAAATTTTATGAAATATGATCGCGTTCTTAATAGCGAAATTCTGGAAATTACAAAAAATATTACTTGGAGACATTTTCAAAAAAGTTCTTCAAAGTATATTTTAAGTTTTGTTTCTTTCACAATGAAGTAGCCTAAGGTTCCTCATGAATTTCAGCCACAACAAATCGATTGCAACATGGTAAATTGCCTTTCTTTATGCAAAGTGACAAACTTAATCAGAATGAAAACCAATCATGGCAAAACGAACGATTTTCTATTATTTTTTTTATTTTTTAATTTCATAAAAATAAGGGAGTCTTTACAATCGAGGATCCTTTACACATGGTGATATCCTTCAGGCGGTTTAGTGATCAGAGGAGGAAATATATCGAGGGATCAGCTCTCAGCATCCGGAACACAATAAAGGAGCAGAATAGCAAAGGTTATCACCAGCTAAGAAAATTTATTTAAAAAACAAAAATACGAGGTTAATAAAACTTAGATTATTTTAAACCTAAGCCAAACCATAACACAAAAATTTCTGGCTTAATAGTTTTTTGATAAAATATTGAAGCGAAAAAAAAACAAAAAAAAACTTAGATATAAATTTTCTTGCCTTTCATACTATTTTATTTGCAGTCCTCAGAGTAAATTATATAATATGCTGATATATGTAGTTTCCATTTTTAATATTTTAAAAATTAACTTACGATTAGTTGATTTTGAAGACTTTTACTGACCCCAGTGATAAATTAAAACTTCAGTCCCTGTATTACTTTAATATCAATTTGAAGTTAAGCATGCTTTAATGACATTTTAATACTTTAAGCTTAAGTGACTTATTTAAAAACAAAAACGTTCCATTTAAAAAAAGCTTTCGGGCTAATCCATGGGCATAAAACGGTATTTAAGAAGTTTTACACAGATTCTGATTTGCTTCCATCCAAAGTCAAATAATTTATCTTTTCAAATCACAATGCAAATTAAAATAACACTGTAAATTCAGAATTAATCTCCCACCCCTACCGTACCACACATTTAAGTCAGAAAAAAAGAAAATAGCATTGTAGAATTATTTATTTTATCGCAGAGATTATAAAAGTGGGGGGGGGGGTGCGATGAAGAGGTTAGGGAGGGTTCGAAGCTTTTTTTTTTAAATGAAATTTTGAGGCAATGAAATAAAAATAGTTAATTTAACCTTGCAACTTGAATATATGTTTTGATGATGTAATTTAAATAAGGGATATAAAAAGTAAAACTGTTATCAAAAATGCACAATCTTATAAAAATAAGGGTTCGCGGATTACAGTTGAACCATAAGCGCTCTAATTGAGGCATACATTATAGAATTCATATTTAATAGAAAAAAAAAGAAAAGAAAAAAAAAAAGTGTAATTTCAGGCGGTAGAACATCAAACAATCTTTAAACTAGACTTTCCAAAACTTATATTTTTAATGTGCGATATAACAAAATATCTGCTAATGTATAGGTTGTAGCAATATTAACGTTTCGATTCCGTGAAATACAGCACAAAATGGTCTAGTCAAATGGCAGAACAAAACCAGAATACCTACCATCCATCAACATATCTAATTACACAAAATAAAACAAGAGTTAATTAAAAGAATCAATGAATAATGAACGTGTAGGAAGAAAATAAAAACATAACGCAACACGAATGATGGTAACACGCAAGAGCTCTGAAAACATCAATTCCATGAGCTATTTTCGTCTCTAAATCCTCTTGGCCGAAAATCTGCCTCATTGGAGGCAAAAAGTTCAGAGCAGTTTGTAAAGATCATTAGAATAAGGCCCAATTAAGTTGGGAAGTTAGAATAGGACGATTCGGGTTTTCCATTAGAGAGAAATTGAACGATAATTACAGAACGGGTGGCGATTGATCGATTGTTTAAGCTACTTTTACTAATTGATAAGTGGTATATTTTCTTTTTTGCAACACTGCCTTTTAATTACCTAATAATATTGTAACGTGAAACAAAACCATAAGGTTTTGGTCTGTAACAAAGAAAACAGTTCTAGATAACTTTTTATTGGAACAGATACCTTCTGGATCTTGATTGTTCGAGAATCGTCTAAGCTTTTCGAGAACCTTCCAAAATGTTCGATTTCAGACTAAACATAAGGATCATTAAACTAGTCTTGGTCTTGATGTGAAGCTCGAATCATATGGTTACGAGTACCACAAATAACTGCTTAGTACAAGTAGTACTTTTTGTAACTTTATTAATAATTTGAGTTTTTATTTTTCGTCTGACATTGTGAATTATTATTTTCGCCTAATAAAAATTATTTAAACCCACGTTAGTGATATAATATTAATCGAAGGCAGAATGCAACAGAGAAACCAAATTCGAATAAAAACCAAATGAAACCGTTAAGATTAATAATTTTACTTTAAAAAATCGAAAATTTAACAATCAAGTGAATCTATTAAATGAACAAAATATTAAATTATGTTTTTATGAGCACCCATTTATTAGAAACCAAAAAAAATACCGATCCATGTTTTAAGGATTTTTTTTTTTGTATTTAATGTTTCAGAACATCTTTATATAAAATTGAAAGTACAAGGAACTGCTAAAAAAATCCAACAGACGACTCATTTATATTGCAGTAATAAAACCTATTTGAATCCTCGGAGTAAAAATTTGGGGCTCAACCAACCCGTCAAATTTCTCTCACATAAAATCGAAAATCCTTAATGATTCTTATTTTGATACAAATCAAATCATCCATTAAGATCTCAATATTCGATATGTCCAATTTGCACAATTTACATTGAACCTTTCATATTGAACTCCACGATTATCCAAACCAACTACTTATTTCCAACCTCCCTTCCCCTTATACTCGTATTCCTAATGATCCTCCGAAGTATCTGAAAAGAATGCGGCATCGTGACCATATACATTAGAATATTATTTACCAATGGTCAGTTTCCATACGAACCAATCTACGTCATTATTTTGGTTCGTTCAAACAATTTATTCTTTGTATTTTTAGTTAATATAGTAGTTAATATTCATTATTAAAATTTTTAAAAAAAATTTAACTTAAAAATTATCATCAGAATAATTTTGGTTAATTTTTTTGTTTTTGAATTCAAAGTTATTACAATTTTCATCTAATTTAGTTCAGTACTGATTGAACTCGATATATTTACTCACTGTATAGGAGTCAGGGAATATGTAAATAACTATACTATAAAATATATTATAAGTTCGAATCCTCGATAACAGGCTGCCTGACCTTTCACACTGCGGTCTATTGACCGTTGTGAACGGTGCAGGATGTGAGCTCACAAAGATGCCGATGACATCACCGTAGGCAGCCCCAAGGAAAACAGGATGGAGCAGGCGATTGCCCTTATGCAGTGGGAACCTAACTGCAAGAGTATGAGTAATCTAATAATAATAAATATTTAGCTCTACATCTGTACTTTGTAGATGAGTAGAAAAAAAAAAAAAAATAGTTATCGATTCTAGCGCTGGATTGACACCGTGAGTTGAAAAATACCCCACTCTTAGTTGTATGGCTTGTTTCTTCCTTTCTGTGAATCTCAGAGTTTCTCTTCAACTTCTTGTATACTTATGTACGGAATTATACGGGGTCGGCCACCTGTGGTGTAGTGGTTAGCCTGGCGACCTACAATACAAAAGGTTCACGTCCCGTCGTGGCCCTAGGATTTTTTAATGGGAGTAAAAAATACTTGGCTATGCCGTCCCTCGGATACGACGTAAACTGGAGGCCCCGAGCCAGTACGATGTCAGGTACTCGTTAAAGGTGCCCTATCCTTGGCTATGCCATCCTTCGGATAGGACGTAAAATGGAGGCCCCGAGCAAGTACGATGTCAGGTACTCGTTAAAGGTGCCCTATCCTTGGCTATACCGTCCCTCGGATAGGACGTAAAATAGAGGTCCCGAGCCTGTACGGCGTCAGGTACTCGTTAAAGATCCCTATCCTAATTATGCCTGGATAGGCAAAATGTAGGACTCCCACAGTGTATCGTCCGACTAGCCTTAGTAGCATATATGGACGTTAAAGAGACAAACAGACTTAGAAAATACATGTTCTTAAAGTTCCTACTTCATATCACTCTCTATATGATGATTCTAGTTTATTGTTCATAAAAAATATTAATAATCTATTTACATCGGCAAGAAGTTGTTTACAACGCAAAAAACTGTTTTTTGGATAATCACATGCAGTTTCAACGGCATTTTCAATTTTACCATGTACCTACAAACAACAAGGTAAAATAGTCTTAGATCACAAACAGTATACTTGTGACTATACTGTGTCATTATAGGTTTTGTCATTCTGGTTCCAATGGTATGCACAACTCAAATCAATATGCTTTGAATTGTAACCATCATCTTCTTGCCGACATTCTACAAGTTGTATTTTCTTATTAGGATAATTTTTTGGTTACTAAACACTATCGAGTTTTATGATTTACTAGATTTTTTGTGAATTTTAATAAATGTGTTATGCTTTGATTAATTATTGAATTTTTTATCTAATCATGCACCGATTCTAATTCATTATTGTTGCAAAGAAAAGTAAAAGAGAATTTTTTTTTTTTTTTTTTTATGTTAGTGCTACCAGTGGGTAGTTTCTCCACACGCCTTTTCAAGTCATTAATGTACTTATATCAAATTTACTTATATAATTTCAATAAATAAATTTAAAAAAAAAATTTATACTTCTCAAAGGATGGGATAAAATTTACCCCAGGTTGTCACTATCGTACATTTACATGACAGTTTCAATCTAGAGTTAAAATTCTCCTGATACTACAACGTGCTTATGAGGGTGTATGCAAACAAAAAGAAACAAGAACTTCTAAATCCCTGATTGACCAATGGCATCAGCATAGTAAATTTTTTTACCTACAAGTGACAGGAACGCCATATTGATCCATACTCCATCGTTAATATTTGAGAAGTCAGGTAACACGAAGATGATCTGAATAAATAGAAGTGGAAGCTAAGGGGCCAATCAAGGAGGTAAATATTGAAAAGGGTAAGATTGGGCTCCTCCCCATACTGGAGGTAATTGAGGGAGGGGGGTGCGGTAGTAGTGTCGAATTTGTCAATTACTACAGTTGAAAGATGAAGAGGGTATTAGATACATTTTTGTAAAGAGTATACTAAAATGTTCAGATAATAAGGATTTAGAAGCCTTATCAAAAAATGAGCATCAATAAGATTGTTGTAATTGGTTATTTTATACCGCTGAAAAAAAAGTAAATCTTAAAAAAAAAAAAAAGACAAGAAAAAAAGCTAAGGCTCGAATAAACCACCGTTTCCCTTTATAAACCTCCTCTTTTTGCTGGAGGATTGAGGGCAAGGCGGCTAGAGTGTCCAATGTGGGGGAGTGTCCAATTTGTCAATTGTCAATTGTTGTAAGGTGAGGAGAATATTATTTGTTTTGTTTTAATAGAACGTTCAGACATTAAACATTTTTAAAAATCAACTAAATAAAAGCATCAATAACATTATTTTAATGCATGGGCTTCCTGAGTATTTCATATAGGAGAGGGGAAGCTAAAATCGTAATATTCTTATGGCAGGGGGGAGGGGGTCAGGTATATTTAGTATAAAACTGATTGATACATTAAAATATTTGCTTATGTAATCTATATAAATAAAGATGAAATTCTGTTTGTTTGTTTCTTCTTTATAGAAATCTAATGCGTTTGTCCTAAATTCTCCGAATTTCGCTCAGTGGTTCTTTGATACAAGTTGCGAACACCTGTTCATATTAAAATTCCATAACTTCAGCCAATCTTCAGCGGACGTTAAGGGGTTAAAAGTGGAAAAAATGAATTAGCCCCTATTTTTTTTTTAATTATTAAATTCCTTTAATCAAGATTAAATTTAAAACCATTTAAAAAGTTGTTAAACATTTATTTTTTACAGCATTCTAGAGAAATCAATAATGTAGTAAGAATTTTCTAATGTCTGAAGTATGCATATTTGAAGTTTTCAAGCTAACAAAAAATATACTTTGAATCAACATACTAAGTGTACGTAAAATATATTATCTAGGTTTTCATTTACAACTTTATAAATTAATTCAAAAGAAAAAGAAAGATTTCATAATGACTTACTGATAAAAATATTGACATTAATAATAGCATCTCTGGGACAAAATGGGTTAATCATATAATATTTTATAATAATCTATATAAATAAAGATGAAATTTTGTTTGTTTATTTGTTCTTTATAGACATCCATACCGTTTGTCCTAAATTCTCCAAATTTCGCTCAGTGGTTCTTTGATACCAGGTGCGAACACCTGTCCATATTAATATTGCATAACTTCAGCCGATCTTCAGCTGATATTGTTTATTGTTACAAAAATCGTAATGATCTCGCTTTACAATGTTTTTTTACGAAATCGACCGTTTCATTAGAAAAATGAAATTTCTCGGGTGGAACCGGTATATACAGCTTTAATCAATGTAAATAAAGATGAAATTCTGTTTCTTCTTTATAGAAATTTAAAGCGTTGAACCTAAATTCTCCAAATTTCGCTCAGTGGTTCTTTGATACAAGGTGCGAACACCTGTCAATATAAAAATTCCATAACTTCAGCCAATCTTCAGCTGATATTCTTTATTGTTATAAAAATCGTTTTAATCTCGCTTTACAATGTTTTTTTACGAAATCAACCGTTTCATTAGAAAAATGAAATTTCTCGGGTGAAACCGGTATATACAGCTTTAATCAATGTAAATAAAGATGAAATTCTGTTTCTTCTTTATAGAAATTTAAAGCGTTGAACCTAAATTCTCCAAATTTCGCTCAGTGGTTCTTTGATACAACAAGGTGCGAACACCTGTCAATATAAAAATTGCATAACATCAGCCAATCTCTGGGTGTATTCTTTATTGTTATAAAAATCGTTTTAATCTCGCTTTACATTGGTTGTTTTTTTCGTGGACCGTTTGAGTCGATCAAAGTCTCACATTACAAATTTAAAAAATGAAATTCTCTAGTTCGCTAGTACTTAATAAATATATTTAATGAATACGAACTTATTTAATATGTAGTTTTTGTTTCTGAAACTTTTGAGGGGGTGGGGGGATGGAGCTCCCCGCACTTATGCACCTTATCACAACAATTTTCATTACATACACGGCTGACTTGGAACTAGTGGCTATTCTGACTTTTGCTATATTATGGATAAAAGCAACGTCAGGGAAATGCTAAAAGAAGGTCTAGAAGCTTATCTTAACTAACTCATCCTATGCTATCCCCGAACAAAGAGTTCGTGTCTTATTTAGAATAGCCGATCAATGTTCGGGAAAGGCTGTTCGATGGTGTAAGTTCGCACAGTGTAAAGGCATCTTAACATTCACACAACGGGCATTCACATATTACAAATCTCATGGCCAACAGTTGGAAGATGAATGAATCAAGATGAATGAACCGAGCGTTAATAACGTGGATATGATTACTATAAGATGATTACTCTGTCTGGATGCTCATTCCTGCATGGAAGAGGAACATTAAAACATTACAACCAACTATTTAGACTATAAAATAACATCTAACATCCGGCTATAACAAAAAGGATTATTCTGTCTCAAGGTAATCTAGAAGCAACTAATAAAACATTATAAACAGATATAAATTCATTCAAATGTAAAATCTTATACAATATACATATAGCTTATCTTTACAATATACATATATTGTACATATATACAATATACATATATCTTATCTTTACAATATACATATATACAATATACATATATCTTCTTTTTTTTTATAGTCCGTATCTTTTTAATTTTTCATCAAGTTCGATGATTAAAAAATCATTTTAAAAATTATATTCCGTAAAAACCTAACGATATGAGGAGGAAGAGCTATTTTTATTTGTTTATAATCAATATATATTATAAAGCAAAGTGTACAATGTGCGTGCCGAAAAGGCTCAAAAACGACTCCACGTAGGATTAGGGAAGTTATGTCTTCGTTTAGCCATATGACCACTTACGGAGAAGAAGGTTTCAGTTTTTCTCTTAAGAGTGTAAAATTGAAGAGAAAAGGACTGGAATTTTAAGCCTCTCGCACCATTTAATTAGCCTCTCTGAGATTGAGATACGAGATTATGAATGAAAAATTTAGTTCGAGCTCCAGGCTACCAGGAAGCGTTAGGGTGCATTTCTCTCAATGTTTATTGTCCATTCATATAGTATACAATCGTTCTATATTTTTTCAGCTGTTCTTTTTAAATTACTAAAAAATTAAGAGAAAATAATTAGTTTGCGTTCCAAAATAAAATAAGTACTTTATATCTCAGCAATCAATTAGAAAACCAATTGTATTCCTTAAAAAATTAGTTTTCTCATAATAAGGCTAATATATAATCAGCACATTACATTTAATCTATATATAATATATACTTAAGTAAATTTAATGCAATATGAGTGAACATTTCGTAGTAGTACAGTGAGCGAATAAAATTAGACATAAAAAAAGAGATGAATTGACTAAATATAAATCGAAAATAAAAAGTTTGAAGTGTTCTTATTGTATTTATGAAAAAGAAGTTGGTTTGATTACTACGTATGATGAACATTCCAGTTGACAAAACGACTAACTCCAATAACAGCATTCCAGATTTTATCATCCCTCATAGTTCAAGATAAAAAGAAATATGATGAAAAAATTATGCCTTCAAGAAATTTTGGATTTCACGTTGTAATAGTAGTAAGATTCTAGATATGAAGAAACCGTTCAAATTACGGGGGGATGTCTTAAGGGAGGTTGAAATAGAATAAAGGTCTTAAAAAAAAGTTTCTATGAATCTTCGGTAGTTTCTATACTTCTGGATCAAATAGGACCATCATAGTAGTCAGTGATTAAGTTTTACTCGAAATATATTTTTTTTAACTGAGATACCGAATTTTCAAGAAGGTGCTAATTTTGTTTATAGTTCCTTTAATTTTAAAGTTTTTCTGTTATTAAAACTACCACACAACTACCGGAGCGAAGCCGGGCACCCTAGCTAGTAAATATATAAAAAACAATAACAAATTTTGCAAAAGCAGAACTAAAAGGCCATTCCTTAATAATTGAAAGATCACGGAGGTTGGACCATAAAATACAATGTTACAGAATTTTTTTGTTTTACTTCTTTGGGAATTGAGAAAAAAATATTATTTATTTCCCTTCTGTAAAAAATGTTTTCTGTTTCTCACATATTCCCATATTAAGATTTAAGAAAGGTAGTGAGTGCTTCCCACAGCTCAGGCTTAGAACATGTTCTTGTGGGAGGTAGGGACCCGGTTGGTGACCTCTAAAACGAACAGGCAGCCCCAATGTTCATTCCAATCTCCAAGCCATATGAATGACCCATCGGTGTCTGATTAACAATAAATATTTAAAAAAAAAAACATTTAAATTGTTTGCCAAAAATTAATAGGAAAAAATAACGCTATAAATCAATAATTTCATAATTAGTTTAATAGCCTTTTAATATCATTTTATTTGAGTTACACTGTCCAGTAGTGAGTGAATAAATAAAATGGATGTTACAGTGAACTCATGATTCAAATTTAATTATGTGTTTATGGTTTAAAAAATAATAAACATTTCATAACAAATTAATCTAATTCATAAATTAAATTTTATTTATTTTAGTATAGAGATTAACCTAGTTCCTTCAAAATGAAGAAATAGTAAAAATATCATTGAGTTTATTTCTATTAATATGTCAATATGTGTCAAAAATATATGATTGCTTAATATATTTCGGAAACGAACCTCTCGGACGTTAAGGGGTTAAAAGTGGAAAAAGTGAATTAGCCCCTATTTTTTTTTTAATTATTAAATTCCTTTAATCAAGATTAAATATAAAACCATTTAAAAATTTGTTAAACATTTATTTTTTACAGCTTTCTAGAGACATCAATAATGTAGTAAGAATTTTCTAATGTCTCAAGTATGCATATTTGAAGTTTTCAAGCTAACAAAAAATATACTTTGAATCAACATACTAAGTGTACGTAAAATATATTATCTAGGTTTTCATTTACAACTTTATAAATTAATTCAAAAGAAAAAGAAAGATCTCATAATGACTTACTGATAAAAATATTGACATTAATAAAAGCATCTCTGGGACAAAATGGGTTAATCATGTAATATTTTATAATAATCTATATAAATAAAGATGAAATTTTGTTTGTTTGTTTCTTCTTTATAGAAATCCATACCGTTTGTCCTAAATTCTCCAAATTTTGCTCAGTGGTTCTTTGATACCAGGTGCGAACACCTGTCCATATTAATATTGCATAACTTCAGCCGATCTTCAGCTGATATTCTTTATTGTTATAAAAATCGTTTTGATCTCACTTTACATTGGTTTTTACGAAATCGACCGTTTGAGTCGATAAAAGTCTCACTTTATAGATTTTATAGATTTAAAAAATGAAATTCTCCGGGTGAAACCGGTATATACATCTAGTAACGTATTAAGACAGCAAACGTCATCATTGTTACATTGAGATATCTTATCTGCAACAGTAATGTAATGATGATTAATCATAATTAATTAAAGATGATAATTTCCTCTATTCCTAGTGAACCAGAAGATTATTCATAGCTGCCGTGTACTATTCCTTATCTTCATTCCTTAATAGCTCCAATTCCATAAATTAAACTATCAGCTAATTAAGTAATATTCTTCCTCGTTTGAATGATGGGGGTGAGGAGTTCAGCCCATCGTAATCACTTATGTCAGTCAATTTAGATAAATATTACAATAACAACTAGCACACGCAAACGAGATCTCTCACATTACTATGACCTAGGTCAACGGTAGCACTATAATAATATAATCATTAATGTTCGAAAATTCCCTAACAATTATTATTATCTTGGCACAAAAACTCGTCGACGAGTCCTGGCCTCCTCCACCAGGTTCCTCCAGTCATCTCTGCTCTGTGCCACTGTCATCCAGCTCCGGACCCCCAGGATACCACAAGCGTCTTCCAGCACACCATCAGACCACTTGAGTTTTGGTCATCCCCTTCTTCTAGCCAAACGGAGGGGTTCAGTTAGTAACTTTTTAAGCCCTTGGCAGCCTTTCTACCATCATTGTCAGAACATCTTTTTCATTAAATGTTCGTCCGCCATCTATATTTTCCGTCGATATGGACTCCCCCGAAGATCCATAAATATATATACTTATTTATTTTTTAAATTATTTATAGAGACTAATATACTAGTACTCCAAAAAAAAGCTGAGTCTTCTAAAGGCGCTTATGATCACGCATAAATAAAACATTAGTTTTATCTTTTAAGTATTCATCAAAAGACAAAAAATATTAAAACAATGTCGAAGATATTTTTGGAAATTTATAGAACTGCGGAATGAAAGGTTGTAAGTTAAGTACAAACTTAACACGAGTCCATTGCTTAGTAGGTTTTTTCTTACACTAACCCATTCCCGACCAACTGCTAAAATTACATCAACATTCAACATCAACTACTCCAAAAGGAACAGAAAACATCTAGTTAAATTCTTTTACAGTCAGGTCGAAAATTACAAGGGCGAATCGAGATGGGAGCAGGAGGGTTATTTTAATTTCTTCTTGTTTCCACGAATACTTTTTCCAAGGAAACAAGTTTACTTTTCATTAGTTTCTTTGAATGTTGACTCGGTTTCGATCTTTTATGCATTCGAACCAGAGCAAGTAAGGCTGGTTGGGTACTAAAACAATTCGTAGTTCATTATAACGTTATAACGGGGTTCGGGTGTACAATAAAAAAAAAGAGTTGAAATCCATTTTTTTTTAATTAAGTTCCGTGATCTTTTAGAATAAATAGAACACATAATTATATGTAACCAAAAAAACAAAAATTAGCTACCGGGCAAATAACCTTGCACTCTTTCCCTCGTCTAGTGCACTACGTTTCATTGTTATCATTGGTATCTTATCTGCCGAGTTGTTTTGTGCTCCCTGAACTTGTTTTGTTTTGTAGTTTTTTGGTTATTTTTTTTTGTTCCAAAACCTGAATACCAAAATAATTTGGGATTTAGCTATCTGAAGGAAACACTGTTGTTGTTTTGTTTCTTTAATTTGGTGTGATTCAACAGAGGAAAGTCTTAAAACTCTGGTATTTCTTCATTAATTTTACTAATGTAATTTACTAATGAATGGTTATAAAAAAAACCATAGGCGTTAATGACCTTTTTTACTCATTCAAATTTTTAAAAATTAAAAAAAAAAAAATAAAGGGTGCCAGGTTATAAACATTGAAGGATAACATCAACTGTCTATGGGCTAACACCTAAGTACCAAAGACAATTATAAATCGGATTCAATATATAATTAAAAAAGTGTGGGAATCGCATCAATTTATTCTTATAAGGTGTATTCCGATCATTATTTTTAAAATATTTAATAATATGAGGCGTTTGCTATCAAAACCAGCTCATTCCATTTTTGGAAATTTATAGGAGAGACAAAAAACTTCTCACGTCCACAGTTCCAAAGCGAATTTTTTTTTTTTTTAATTTTCTAAGTATAGATATATTCGCCTAGAATTCGATTAGCTTTTCATTTCCATTCCAGGTGCATTGCCTTAGGCGTAGTTACACTAATTAGGTTGGAATGAGCTGATTTTTATGCGAAAAACACGATTTTTCATGTGTTTTTTTTTTTCAGTTTTTTGTTCAATTAACTTGTGTGAAATTGTTTTTTTCCAGTTCACCAGTTAATATTTGTGCCTTTACGGGTTTTTCAATAAATGACATCCACTTAACTTTTTCGAATTATCTGAAATTTAACAGTTGAGAAGTAAACTGTGGTACAATATGAAAAAAGTCATAAATTACAACGCCAAACGGAACAGAATGTTTTTTTTTATTTATCAAAGAAAAATAATTCTGTAAATAAAATGCAAAAAGCAAGCAGAGAAAGGAAAAAGAAGGCTCGTTATTTAAATGAAATTGTCGTCGTCATAATACATCGGCTCACATTCTTGGTTTTCTTCTGCTGGCCTTCCTTCCTGGAATGAGCTGGATTTGAGCTATATCCCTTAGTCAGGTTATGAAGGACCTTCTAAACTTTCAAAATAACCAAAAAAGTGGATTTCGATTGGATCGATTGGATTGGATGGAATGAGCTGGTTTTGATAGCAAACGCCTCATATAATAAAATATTTATTTAATATAATATTTATCGTATTAGAAAAATGTAACAGAAAACTGATGATCAGTATATTGATTAAAAATACTATATATTACATATATAGGTAAGTGAAAGTAATAAACTAAGCGCTTTGTGATTATGTAATCAATAATCGTGATGATTTGATGTGTAGTAAGTGTCAGAGATCATTGTGGATTATTAATACGAAGGGAAAAGATGACGCTAAGATTGGACTGGCAACAAATATAATTACTTTTCCAGTAACATGATATAACGAGAAATATTGTGCTGTGTTGCGACTCCCCTTAGGGTCTTATGAAACCCTACTATTTCTTAATCTGCTTTTTTCAGAATCGAACAAGGACCTTGTGAATACATTCTGTAAATAGACATAGAAGAGAATTGCCTCCGATGCATAATTTATTTATTTAATATTTAAACATACAGAAATTTAAATAAATCTTGATTCAACTTTTCTAAAAATAATTAGAATAAGCAAACCAATAAAATCATTTTATTAGTAGATCTAAACAACCAGATTGGAGCAATCACCAGGACACCTTTTTTTTCCCTTAATTTAATTTATTCAACGATTGACGTTTCAGCCACACAGCTATATTCCAATCTCAATCTGCCTATGCTATTATTTGTCGTTTTTATTTTTCACTAATTGTACTAAACAAATTGCTTTCGTTCAATTTAAAAAAACAAAACAGATGTCACCATTTTATGGTATTGTCAAAGAAATTTTTTTAAGAACAAAAATTAAACACTTCAATCTCTAAACATTCGCTCTTTTTGTTCTTGATAAAATTTCTTTCATAATACCATAAAATGGTGAAATCTATTTTTTAAATATTTAACAAAAGCAATTTTTTTAGTACAATTGCTGAAAAAGTAAGAATGCCAACTTCACCTCACTGCACAGGCAGATTGAGACAGAAAAGTGACTGAATCGTTGTCAATCATTGAATAAATGAAATTAATGAAAAATAAAGTTGTCCTGGTGATTGCCTCAAACCTAGAAGGTTATATCTTATTATTATTAGAGAACCAATTATAAAATGGAAATAATTAACAACAAAATCATGATCGTTAGAAATTAGAATGAAATGATAATAATGAAGTATTCATTTTGGAATAAGAATCCTTTCTTTTATTTTAGAAAAATTACTATTATTAAATTATAAATAATTAATTTTAGTAACGTTTATAAGCATGGTTTAGCTAAAAAATAAATAAAAAATTTCTTTCGAATGTCATGACCTGTGAAATTTTTGGTATTGGTTTATGTCTTGTAAGATTTTACTGTCGGTATCTTAATGTCATTGTATAGAGTGTGATTTGAAATAAACCAGAGTATCAAAATATCGAAACAAATATTTTAATTTTCCAAGGAACAATACAACAATATATATTAAGCTGAATCTAAAAATTAAATTGCGAATTTCGAAACATAAAATGTCATTTTAGGAAAATCTTATGTTTAAAAATTTATTTTGAAAAATGATAATAATATGATTTAGCAAAACCCTTTATCAGCTAATCCCATTGAAGATGTAGTATGAATTAATAATAAAAAAAATATTTCGCATTCGACACATTAATAAGTAGACCTCAGAAGACATTGGCTTCAAGTATTTCATATTTTCTATTTTTGGTGAATAAAAGTTAAAGGTTGAAAAAATAGTTTCATGTGGTTTGGAGAGATCAATTTTTTCCTTCTTTTTTCTATTAATTCTAAAACCTCGATCATTTTCATCGTTTGAGGCATTTTATAATTTATTGAAAATTTACAAAACAAAGTCGGATTAGTTGGAACATTTATAAATCAATAAATGCTTGACTGATGTTTACGATATTTGATTTATTAGGCATCGAAAAGCAGATAAATTTGATACACTAGTTTTTGACAAAATTATTTATTTAAACTTATCACTAAATCATTTAAACTGTCATTAAATCCACTCCGATCTCTCTGCGAATCAAAAGAGTGACATTTTGATACCATACTCCACATGTAACATTTTAAAAAAATGTCATTTCGACACCTTGTCTCATAAGGTCCACATATAACGCTAATTTAAACTTTAAAATTGTCACGCATTGCCCTTAGCCGGAACATTATAATATAAATAAATTAAATACTGTATGAAGAATTTATAAGCATGAGAGCTAAATTTAAATATAAGTATTAGAACTAAAATACTTAAGTTTCTTATGAAATCTAGAAAATAATTCTCATAATTTCATTCATAATTTACTAACCGAACGTGTTAAATGTAGGAGACGGTAGGGAATGTAATTAAGACGAAGCAGAAATGAGGGAAAGATGATAACCAGAAGTTATTGTATATTTTATAAGCGGTTCTCGAATCTTTATGAAAGCGGAAGCAAATAGCGAAAACTATTTAATATCCTCCAAAGCATGATTTACGAAGAGCGGGATGGTATTGTGCTCCTCGCCCTGAATACATAAAGCAAACCAAATCTATTTTTACAATACAGGCACATGTGATTTATCAAAGCGCAAGGTAATGGTTTTCTTGTATACACACGGTATTCGCTGCGTACAATAGAATAGATAATTTGATTAGAAACTGAAGGCAGATATGAATTTCGGAAACTATTAACGGTCATGATTATGCAGTAGAAAAAAACAAAAAAAAAACAAACAAATGAAACAAAAGACTTTATATTCAAGTAATTAAACCAAGTTGAAATATGAAGGGCTCATTATTTTTACTAAATACCAATTAAAAAATGGATAATTTATTTAACTACTGCAACAAGACAAAAATGTAAAATACTTATTTTAATAATAAATAAGGCGTGATTTCAGACAAATTTGAAACGAAGACGTAGCTAGAAAAATATGAAAAGAGTTAAGAAGAAACAAAAAAAGATTATTTCCACATATTACCCATCAAACAATAGAGTACTACTTAAACTTTATAGCAAGCCAAAAATGTATAAATATATACTGCATAACATACTACATTAAAATAAGGCGTAATTTCAGGCAGTTGTGGGGAGGGGGTCACCTATGGTGTAGTGGTTAGAATAGAAACTTACAATACTAAAGGCCGCGGGTTCGCGTCCTGAGGTGGCCCTAGGATGTTTTAATGGGAATAAAAAATCCTTGTCTATGACGTTCCTCGGATAGGACGTAAAATGGAGGTTCCGAGCCTGTACGATGTCAGGTACTCGTTAAAGATCCCTATCCTAATCATACGCAAAATTTAGGACTCCCGCTGTAGCATCGTCCGATTAGCCTTAGTGGCATAAAGTGACGTTAAACAAACAAATAAACAAAACTGCAATACTACTACAATACAATACAATACTACTACAACTACAAAATACTTATTTTAATATTAAATAAGGGATTTCTGTCAAATTTGAAATGAATCCAAAATGAAGACATACGTAGAAAAATAGAAAAAGAGTTCAGAGGAAAAAAAGATTATTTCCACATAATATCGATCAAGCAATAGAATATTACTTAAACTTTTGTAGCAAACCGAAAATGTATAATATATACTGCATAACATACTACATTAAAATATGGCCTAAGATCAGACATATGTGAACTTTAATTACGGAACGTACGTCCAAAACAACGTAGACATACACACGTAATAAGAAAAATAGGTAGGAAGGTTCATTGTCGTGTAACTCTAAAACCAATATAGCTCTATAGATAGTTAATAAAAACAAATAATGAAATCAATAAGTAAGATAATACGCCCCACTCAGCTGAATTCCCCAATGTAGTGCCAAAAAGTATTGAAGGTGTTCTTTCTAAATCAGGCGCAGAGGTTTACCATACCGCACAACAAGCAACACTTGGTTAATGTCCCTCAAGTTGCTTCACAGTTTTCTATTACAAGGATAATAAACTAAAATGAATCCTTTATGATCAAAAATTGCACCCTCACAAAACTTCCATTCCCTTTAATAAGATTTGCTAACTCCAGAGAATGTCCAAATAAAATTAAAGCAAGCAATATTAGTAGGTTTAATTAATTTTACTATAAGTATGTAATGCACCTTTTTGCAACCTTCTTTTGATGGTTTAAATACTTGTGAATACGTTAAGACCGTTTCCAGGGGTCACTTGTGATATAGAATTGCAACCTACAATACTAAAGGTCGCGGATTCGCGCCCCACGATGGGCCTAGGATTTTTTTAAGGGAGTTAAAAATCCTTAGCTATGCCGTCCCTCGGATAGGACGTATTATGGAGGTCCCGACACGTGCGATGTCAGGTACTCCTTAAAGATCCCTACCCTAATTATACCTGGATAGGCAAAATTTAGGACTTTCACTGTAGGATCGTCCGATTAGCCTTAGTAGTATAAAGGGACGTTAAACAAGGAACAAGACCATTTTTATTACAGTACAGTCAATATTTCAAATGTTATTACATATACGAGGTGTGGCTATTAAATAACGAGACTGACGCTGCTACAGAAGAAGTGCGCATGCGCCAAACGCCAGCAACCAACAGCTGTTATCGTGAAGCCTTCTCTTTCGAATGTAGTGCCTCTCGCTTCTGTAAACAAATCAGTACAGCCGTAGCTTTCGTTCGCATTAGAGTTGTTTTTTTGTTTCGCCGGAAAAATGTTAAGTGTAACAGTAGAGCAACGAATTGTTGTGAAATTTCATGTGAAACTTGGAAAAACCGCTACTGAAACTTATAATTTATTGAAAGAAGTGTGTGGCAATGAATGTTTATCGCGTGCACGTGTTTTTGAGATGTTTAAGCGTTTTCAAGATGGCCGAGAAGACGTTCAAGATGATTCACGCCCGGGTCGCCCTTCCACGTCGAAAACGGATGACAATGGGTTCCTGAAGGTCAAACGATTAATCAACATTACTACCTTCACGTTCTTGCTGAACTCCGCGAAAGAATAAGGAAAAAACGACCTGAATTGTGGAAGGACAAGTCATGGGTTCTCCACCAAGACAATGCGCCGGCTCATTCCGCATTGTCTGTTAAGAGGTTTCTAGCCAAATTCAGCATCCCAGTGTTAGACCATCCGCCTTATTCGCCGGATCTTGCGCCGTGCGACTTCTATCTGTTTCCTAAGGTGAAATCTGCATTAAAAGGAACAAGATTTGAGTCTGTTGAAGCTGTGAAACAGAAATCGGCACGCGTCCTGAAGGAGCTGACAGAATAAGACTTCCAGCACTGTTTCGAACAATGGAAGATTCGCATGGAGCATTGTAGGGATAGAGGAGGGGTGTATATTGAAGGTGATAATAAGTAAAAATCTGGTGCGTGCGCGCAACACAACTTTCACTTACCAACTTACTTAGATTAGTACGTGTTTTGCTAAATATCATTTCCCAAAGTCACACATTTTTCTACATTCATATCTTATTTTTGTTAATCGTTAAAGCCGTTTTTGAGTAAATAAAAAAAACCCGTGAAAATTATACACAATTTATTAAGTAAAGTCCCCCCTCCCGTAGATCAATTTTGATGAAATTTTTACAGTCATATCTCGGGCATATAAATACATCCAATACCAAGTTTGATTAAAATCGTTAAAACCGTTTTTGAGTAAATAAAAAAAACACGTGAAAATGATACAAAATTTATTAAGTAAAGTCCCCCCTCCGGTTGATCAATTGTGATGAAATGTTGGTTATCACATCTTTGGCTTATAAATACATCAAATACCAAGTTTGATCAAAATCGTTAAAACCTTTTTTGAGGAAATAAAAAAAACATGTGAAAATGATACAAAATTTATTTAGTAAAGTCCCCCCTCCGGTTGATCAATTTTGATGAAATTTTTACAGTCATATTTCAGGCATATAAATAGATCAAATACTCAGTTTAATCAAAATCGTTAGAGCCGTTTTTGAGAAAATCGAAAAAAACTTAAAAAGTTATTAAATAAAGTACCCCCTCCCTTAGAGCAAATTTGATGAAATTTTTGCTGTCACATCGCGGGCTTATACATACTCTAAATACCCAATTTCAGGTTTGCACGATTTATAGTTTTTGAGCTAGTCTATTCACACACACACAGACACACAGAAACACAGACACACACACAGACCATTTAGCGGGACTTGGTTATTTTGACTCAGGGGACCCCAAAACGTGTATTTCCGTTGAAAACCGGAAGTCGAAAATTTTCACGATCGCAATACTTCCACTTACTATATATTTCATATATAGGTAAGTGAAAGTAAAAATGTATGAAATAAAAATAAAATGTTTTACAGCGTCAGTCTCGTTATTTAATAGCCACACCTCGTATATCGATGGAAAATGGATTGTTGAGACTGTATAAGTATTACAATCCGAGAATTGGATTAGCGTCTTCATAAGCGTCAATTATATACGTTTGCAGGTATTTTATAAAATTACATCTACAAAATGTGGTTTTTCCATCCATAATCAGCATAAATTTAAAAATACAGACTTCTTCGTCAACGGAATGGTCCATTCGATTCAGAGACGCAGAAACTAACGAAAACTACATATCTTTTTAACTAACAGTAATAATGATTCAAAGTAAAAAATTATATTTCTCGGTTGGCGCCAATTAATTTGGGCAGACTCTACCGATCTTGATTTTTACTACAAACACCAAGTTTTAAATGAAGGAAAATTTTATTTCGAGATTTTGTCGATATTTTCTTTACTATTGGTATATGCTTCGTATTTTTGGAGCTTAATTGAATGTGAGCAATGGAGTGAAAGTTTCCTATGAAGCAAGTTTGCCCTTTCCTTTAAAAATATATTGTTTTATATATTATGAAATAACTTTAAAGAGAGTGTCTTCTCTTCAGATATTGTTTAATGTACATAAATATAAGACAAATATTTTTCGAAAGTTTATCTTTTGAATCCCATGTAGATAAACGGTAAAGATACAATAGATTTAAAATAGAAAAGTAAATATTAATAATTAAGTTTAGGCTTCAAAAGATTAATGTTGTAAAATTGCCATTTAATCACACAGATTTGACGCTCCATGCCACGACCTCTGTCGGTACACAGAGAAGGAATCATCCAGTTCGTCAGATCCTTACACGGCTACCCGTAGGTTCTCCTTTTCCAGAATTCAATTTTGTTAAGTACACGTTCAGTAAATGAAGGAGCGGACGAATAAACGACCCCCCCCCCCTTAAGAGAGGAGGAGATGGAAAGAGGATAAAGGCCTGCAATAACCAAAGGACAAACAAATCGATCCAATGTAATTGTCAAAAAATTCAGGTGATAAATAAAACTTTTTAATTTTACATTCACATATTCATTCACACACCTCTCGCGTGAGTTATCATCATCACAGAACGAAACAACAAATCTATAGAACTATTTTTAATGTTCTAGTTTTGAGAACGGTAAATGATCAGGTTATAATTCAAGAAAATAATATATTTTATTGTATTCATTGTTTCGACATCATTACACAGAATAGAACACGTTGTATAGATCCCTTTTCCGGTTTAAATAAATGATGAGTTTTGATAAATTAGGCATCAAATAAAACGGAATTTCAACCAGAATCGAGAACAATCTTAATTTTGATTCTAAATCCTCAACAGGACTTAAATAAAATTACTGAAAATACTCGGAGGTTGCAATATAGGATTTGCACTGGCAAGTCCTGAAACCAAAAAAAAAAAAAAAAATTAAATAAAATAAACTCGGAGGTTTTCAAATGACAACAACGTTGTTGAAGAAGGCATATCGCAACCGATTATATTTTTTCGAAAATATGCAGTATATTTCCATAGTAGATGTACTATTGTACAATTTTTACATTATTAAAACCATCAAAATAACCGTTTGCCATAAAACGGGGAGCAAAATGAATGATGCTATTGATACCAAAACAAGATTGAGGTTTACAATTAGTTTTGTGCAAGTAATAAGGAAAAAAAAAAGGTTAAACTATGGCTATATAACTAGTGGGCATACTTCGGTAATTAAATTGACTGTAATATAAGCGAATTCCCATCGCATACTTTTCAGTTAAAAATGCCTTGATCAGCTTTATTATTCCCCAGCTATCGACTTCCCCTCGTCGATTTAATATTGGTGAGTTTGATCAGTGATTGATTTCAAAGAGTATTTAACCCTAGGATTACCATGGGGTATCTAATTTCTTAGTTTTGCCAATGATGCTGCTCTACGAACCCATAGCATTCTTTTATTGACAATTACATCTGATATTTTTGTTAAATTTATTTCATGCGATTAAAATATTTACATATTTAGAAAACTTTGGATGCAAAAAAAAAAATTATAGAGGGAAATACTTAAATGCCATTTTTCTTGATGTTGAAAATGTCATTTTCATGTTTTCTAAAATTGATCATTCATGATATATAAGATACATAACTAATTTAAGCTTTCAAAAATTGTGATTCCAGGTACATTAACAGTGTGATATTTATTATGAATGTCTTAGTACAATTATAATTAATAGTACAATTATAGTTTAATAATTGTGAATTATATCCGTGAGCCCACAAGAGGTTTTGTTTTTTCACTCAACTGTTTCTTCTGGATATAAAATAATACAGAAAATTTTCAATTCACGTTTGCAATAATCTAGAATGTTTTTCTGATTACTAATATTTTTAATCAGAATTTTTATTTAATAGTTTGGGTGCAAAACAGGGTGAAGGAATATTAATGAGCTCCAAGAGCCCCCATTTGGTAATTCTAGGGTAAATTGGTAAAAGACAAATTGTGCAAGAATTCGCTATCATCTTACTTTGATATTGGTCATCAAGTACAGTTTAACCAATATTTATACACACTGTTTAACTGACAAATTTTATGTGATTAATAAACTTTCATGGCTATATTTTATGGTTTATATAAATATTAATATTTCCATAATACCGCTTATACTTCGATTTTATTCGAAAGTCAAGGCCTAGAGGTATCTAGTGTGATTTCTCTCATTTCTTTACGAGCCTTACTTTATTTTCTTACGACTTCATTCAAAACTGTCTCCTAAACTTTCAAACGGGTTATTGTATCTGATAATTTAGTTGGATGCATATAAATCGATAAAAATTTTCTTACTAAATTTATTTTATTATTATCTGCAAGCACAATTTTTCTGCTTCCAAATTTAAGAACCTAGGTGAAAAAATTTAAAAAATGGGAAAAAGTGGGACACCACCACTTGAAGTAGCGGACTACTTACTATACTCTTAAGATTGATGGAGCTAAGACACATCATCATCATTTGACAGGTACAGGCCCCTCAACATTTTTACATCAGCACTCTTCGGCATTAAAGAACCCCCCCCCCCCCCCCAGAGGCCATTTATCCAACGAAACATGCTTTCATAAAATAATTTCTAAGCAGGAGGGATAAGCAGATATCGAGGGCCCATTGATTTTTAATCCATCAGCGGATATCGGCTTAGCGGGGAGCAGGAGGAGCACCTCCTCATCTTGGGCCCACTGGCTGTATAATAATGAACAAGAACAAAATAACCTACATTCATACATTTAAAAGAAAATATTAACTACAAATACTTATATAAAAAAAAAAATTAAAATTAAATATTTTATATTTTAAATAACACTTTCAGATTTAGACAAGAAGGAAATCCCTATTGAATTTGGAATTAGGAAACTTTGTATGCATTTCTTCTTCAGGGTTTGACAACTGCCAAGCTTTCACCTATCTCTTGCTATGGGCTTCTTCAGGGCCAATACAAGAATGAAATGGAAATCAAGAATGTTTCTTGTATTGGTCCTGAGGAAGACCACAGCAAAATGGGTGAAAGCTTGGCAGTTGAAAAAGCTGTTACATGGTCAAACCCTGAAGAAGAAATGCATACAATGGATTCAGACCATGGAAGCTTAAAACAACAATTAGGAAACTTATCAAATTATGGACTAACTTAAAAATACAGGCATACAGTTCGACAGACAAATAATTTAGTGCTTTTTATTAATACAAATAGCCTAAAAATAACTCTTTTTTTTTTAAACATCTGTTTATTAACCTTTAATAGAAGAAAAGTACTTGTACATTAACATTAATATTTATAGTACAATTCTGATTATTCATTATATTAAAACCTTTGTTTGACATTGCCTTTACGAATACCGATAACTTTTGATTAAAGGAATTATTTGCCATGTTCTGACATGAAGCACAGTATAACTGCAAGTAACCTCCTGCAAACACATGTTTACTAATACTCGTATGTATTAGTAGTAGGTACGGTTAGCGCATCAAAAGGATATGTTTTCAACACTCGGTTTGAGTCCGTAAAGTAGTACCTACTTTTCGGCCCTTGGTATGAAATATACTAATTTGGTGCGCTAACCTTACCTGCAACTAATACATATTAATAAACATGTGTTTAAAGGAAGTTACTTGTAGCTATACTGTGCTTCTTGTCAGAACATGATAAATAATTTCTTTAATCAAAAGTTATCGGTATTCGAAAAGGCAATGCCAAACATAGTTTTTAATATAATGAATAATCAGAATTGTACTATAAATATTAGTGTAAATATATAAGTACTTTTCTTCTATTATAGGTTAATAAACAGATGTTAAAAAAAAAAAAAAAAAAAAAGTGTCAATTCAATTTCTTATATTGTATCTGTAAGTTATTGATGAAATATAAAAGTGTTTTAATGTACTCAAGTATGAGCAGTATGATGAAAAGTATTGTTCATAACACGTACCAAAAGTGTGTTTTCGGTGCTTGGTCTAATTTCCGCGCTCGGCTAGGCCTCGCGCGTTACACTCGACCGCGCACCTAAAACAATCACTTTTGGTACTATTGATGAAAATAACTATTTTAGTAACAGAAAACATTTCTAAGATTTTAAATAACTTATTTTTACAATGCTATTTGATGAACCATAAAAAAGGCGTCAATGACTTCATAATTATATTGATATAATTTTATTTTATATTGTGTTATGATTTTTAAAAATTATGTTTAACGTTAAAGAACTGTTTATATTTTACCTAGTACTGATTTCGGATAAAAAATTATATTTCGCGGTTGCCACCCCTTGAACTTGAAAGGACTCTGCTCTGCAGTTCTTGAGTCTTACTACTAATACGAAGTTGTGTCCGAACTTTTAGTAAATTAAACCTTTTTTTTTTCCTAAAAAGAAATATATTATCACTTTTTTTAAAAGAATTGATTGAAAGAATTGAAAAACTGAATATTTATTTGAAAAAGTATTTAGGCAATAAATCAGACCAACAATTTTTAATATATGTCCTTCAAAAAAATAAATATAAATCAACAGTTGTTAAAGCAATGTTATAAATACTTATATTTTCTTTAAAACAATTATTTTTTTTTTTATATAAACATTCAATGTTAAGAAAACTTAAAAACTTCCAAATAGCATTTCATTCCTTTTTCGTAGATGATTAATGTTTCTGCTATATTAGATGATATATTTTCATTTTTTTTTATTCATTTGTTATTAGTTTTCCAACATCCCTTAATAACTATCTTTTTTTATTTTATTTTTTTACAAAAATATTTTAATAAGGTTTTGTGGAAGTGTTATGACTTTATATAAGCGGTTGATCTGTATGCCAGGCTTGGCAGGGCTTTAAGGCTGCCAGCGTCATTTTCCTCCTTTGACATTCCATTCATTTGAATAATTTCTGTCCCTTAGCCCTCTCACACTTACTTATTTTTTTCACCCTTCATCACTCGGTGGCACTTTTTGCTTTTGTTTTTATTTGTTTCCTTTCTCGTTAAATACGATAAAATTCTAGAATAGAATTTTTGATATGGAAGGAAATATAAATGGCAGGCGTGACAATTTAATCACTGTATCCAGTTTAAATAAAATAAAGCTTTTTTGTCGATAACCAAATATACTAATTTTAAAAGTCATAACTGATGCAACTTACAAGTTATATAAATTCTATCAATCTCTAGAAGAAAGAGCATAGGTTGCATGTTTTATTATAAAGTGGAAATTCATAAAAAGAATTATTAAAGAAATAATAATGAACTGGTTACTGTGTAAAATATAATGAAATAGTATTAGCACTTTGAATCATCTACTATAGCTAATTTTTATAACGTTAAGGTTAGAGCAGTTAGACTCTTGTTAAAAATAGCTAATAATTTTATTATCATTAAAATACATTTACCTAGTCGCAGGTAGAAAAATCTCCCATTGTTAAACGTATCACGTAAAACGACTCCTTTTCAATGCCATCGGAATTCCCAAGTGTCTCTTTCGTATGTACAAAGAAAGACTCCCCCAGTTCCCATAACCATTACCTGTGAAATAATGAAGCAACGGGTGACTTCCTGACTCTTGAAAAAAGATTTTTACATAAAGCTTAAAGGAAGCTGATCAACTATGAAGAAGAGGGTTAGGTTATTAGATCGGAAGGATTAGGGCATCGAAGCGGGGTGCTGCGCTTCCATCAAAGCCCCAAACTTCGTCGGCATCAGCTGGGTCCCGGTGTCTTCAAAGGATTACTTCCGCGGTACGGTCACTGTGACGGAAGACCTCTTCGAAGTGAAAACACAAGACTTAAAACCGACGATATGTGAAACCGTTAAGAATCATAAGGAAAAATCTTATTTGGGAACGTCATCGTCCTTGACGAGAAAAAAAATAAACAACATAATATGTTTCAAGATTAATTTAAAAAAACGAGTTAATTTTATTAGTTACAGCTGATAAAGTAACTGAGTTTTAATAAAAAATCTTAATTTAATAAAAAAATTTAACGAGCCTAATTATTTTATAAAGTTTTTAATATTTAATACTTTATATTAAGTCATAAGCTAACGTTAATTAAACTGAGGTAAATACCAACGTGTTTTAATAAGATATGTAGGTACGTATTTACCTTAGTTTTATCATATTAATTTAATCATTTTCGTTAGTAAGCACCTTATTATTAATTTTATATTATTTTTAAATATTTTATTTTTAAAATTTCGGAGCCCAATCTTTTCTTTTCAAATATAAAATATTTAAAAACGATATAAAATTAATAATAATAAGGTGGTTAACCACGAAAATGATTAAATTGATATAAAATAATTTTAACTGACGTCAAGAAATACCACTTACCAAGAGATACCACTACTTAAATGGTGTCAAGAGGTAACAAAAATTGTCCACTTTCCGTAATTTGCACAAAACTTGCGAATTCGGGGGAGAGGTATCAGTGGAGAGGAAGGATTGGCTCTCCATGGTGGCGCAGGAGACCCGGGTTCGACTCCCAGGTTAGCCCAATCTTTTCTCTTCAAAAATAAAATACTTAGTTTAATGAGTTTTTTTTTTTTTAATTATTTTCGAAAGACTGTAGCATCGTCTGATTAGCCTTAGTGGCATAAAGTGACGTTAAACAAACATAGTAACAAAAACGAGCTAATTTTATTAGTTACAGCTGATAAAGTAACTAAATTTTAATAACAACTCTTAATTTAATAAAAAAATTTAACAAGCCTAATTATTTTATAAAGTTTTTAATACTTAATACTTGATAATAAAGTCACAAGCTAACGTTAATTAAACTGAGGTAAATACGTACATATTTTAATTAGATATGTACGTACGTATTTACCTTAGTTTAATCATTTTCGTGGGTAAACACCTTATTATTAATTTTATATTATTTTTTTTTAAATTGCTGAGCACAATTTACATTGCTGATCCCAATCTTTTCTCTTCAAAAATAAAATATTTAAAAATAATATAAAATTAATAATAAAGGCGAGATCGGGCGAGCGAGGTATCAGTGAAGAGGAGTATTGGCTCCACTTGCTACTTGTGGCTCGGTGGCGCACTGGTTAGCTTAGCGTACCGGGCTGAGCCCAATCTTTTCTCTTAAAAAATAAAATACTTAGGTTAATCAGTTTTTTTTTTATCCTGCCTCGGTAATTAGTCTTTCGAAAATAGTTTTCATTCAATATGATTTTCCTCAACAATAATCTTAACTTTCTTTCATTTGAATAATTAATTAAGATTAGTGAGAGTCTATCATTATCCTCATTGAAACTCAGGAGTCTACTGGCTTTTAATACCTAATGTTTGGTGGGTCAAAAAATGACTCCGAGTCGGAATGTGAATATTCTAAATAGATATGTACAAACACCTTTTTTTTTTTTCTTCTTGTTACTTCTTAGTCAGTGTATAGGAATATTTTTTTTTTCAATAAAATATTTGTTTTTTTAAATGTAAGCGGCCTCTGCAGATAGTGGGAGTAACCTGCTTGCCCCCTTATTTGCGCTACTCCTAATATAACTTAAAACGGACTAAGCCGCTGTTTCTTCTCACAATTTGAAGGCTTGCTAGAACGGAAAGTTCTCAGCTATGAGGTGCGAGGACAATTATCTTTTTTTCGGTCGCAGAGCCTACTTCACCACATTCACATTAAAATTATGATAGAAACCTTCGGTATAATAAATATTAAAAATTCCGTATGGGAAGAAAAAAAACATTGTGTTAAGCCCTTAAGAACCAACAAGAACACTTTCCAATATATAATAAACAATAGTGGACCCGACCCAAGCCGCAACACACAGAAGGCCGATATTGGATGTAGGGGGAACAATGCCAGCCGGCATCGGCACGGTATCCAATCTTCTGCCTTATATCTCCTCCGGGCTTTAAGTCTTCTTGGTCGAACATGTATGAGGCTGGTACAATGGGTGTGCTGTGGACCAATAGGAGGGCAACATTCCTCTATCATCGATAGTTTAAAAAGGAATAATTTCAAAACTAATTTCCAAAGATAGAAATTAAAATAGCAGAAGCAAAAATATAGCAAAATTGTTCAAAATTAATAACAATAGTTTCAGGTAGAAAAAGGTTTATTATAACTCATTATAGGCTAATAAAATTTTATAGACAAATATTTAATTTACTTTCATTATAATATACTAACACTAACTAACCAGGCAAACGTTGTTTTGCCATATAAGTTATTTCTAAGGAATTTCTTGTGTAGAAAAAAAAATCACTAACTTATTTTAAGTGTATAAGGATGTGGTCGAGAATGAATGGCGAAGGCGCACAAACCGGGAATTGTATGACCTGATGAATGGGCCTGATGTGGTTAGAGTCATCAAACTTGGAAGACTGCGGTGGGCCGGCCATGTGGCCCGTATGGATGACTCTGAAATCCCGAAGAAGACTCTCACCGAGACACTCCATGGGACAAGACGACGCGGACGGCCAAGGCTGAGATGGCAGGACAGTGTGGCCCATGATGCTAGGTCTCTCCTCGGAATTCAAAACTGGAAGGCGGCTGCACTAGACAGGGACAACTGGCGAAAGCTGATAAAGGAGGCCATGACTCGTTAGCGGGTTGTAGTGACGAATAATAATAATAAGCAGGGATAGGATATATATGTAATAAAAATTTCAAAATATGTTCATAAATATGGACTTATATTTGCAAATATATGTAATAAAAATATGAAAATATGGAAAAAAAATTAAAATATTTACAGTAAACTAAATTACAGAATATTAAATAGAATAGTTAAAAACATAAAAAATAAATGTACATTTGAAAAATTTATAACATATCAAAATAAAAAATAAAAATAGTTAACGAAACTTTTGGAAATGTATGATTAAATTTTAAACTTCTTCCTCATCTTCACCATCAAAAACGTTGCAAATAAGGTGCATTTTAAGATTTTCTTCAGAAAATCCACAACGATTCGGTCGAAGTAATGCTTTGTATTTGCTGAAAGATCTTTCTGCATCGACTGACGTGACGGGTGCGAATTTAAAAGGATTTATCTCTTTAAGTTCAAGGGCCAAATCTTTTTCGGGGTTTTCTCCTTTGTGCTGATGTGCAATATTTTTCAAGTCGTCAAGTCCAGGATTTTTTTTTTCAAAACAACTTCTAATTTTTGTTTTACAACGGTTCCCTTGTTTCCTTTGACTTCATTTATTTTCTCGATTATTTTTTGCAAAATTTCCAAGCTATCAACAAGTGCCATACTTTTAGTTTCCAACTGTTTTATGGCTTGTGATAAAAAACTAAAGTTACTAGCTAAATAAACCAGATCTTGTTGTAATTTATTATCTTTGAAGAGAGCGTTCGCTTTTTCAATCGCTGAAGAATCAAAATTTAGAGTCGATGTTATATTTTTTATTTTTTCGAAGTTCTCTAAGTAGTACTCCGCCGCCTCTAACCAAGTTCCCCAGCGTGTAAGGACTGGTTGGGGTGGTAAACAAAGCTCGAGATACATGTCTTTCAATATATTAATACGACCTGGGGCCTTCAAATATATTTTTTTTACATTAGAAATTAATGAATCCACATTTGGAAACAATGCCCTGACCGTTTCTGCAACGCGATGCAAAGCATGTACCAAACATGTTACATGAATTAGTTTTGGGTAAAAAATTGTTAATGCGTTGCCAGCCTTTATCATATAAGGAGCTGCATCAGACAAAAAAAGCAAAACTTTGTCACATTTGTTTTCGTTCCAAAGGAGACCAATCGAGTCGTTGAATAACCTTGCAATACTACCGTGGTCACATTTTTCTAAAAATTCGCAGTTCAGTAAGTATGCCTTTGTAGGAGTGTCTGAGAGTTTGCCAACGATTATATTCGCCACATATCTTCCGAGGGAGTCCGTCGTTTCGTCAATAGAGACCCAAATCGGACCGTCCCCGATATATGATTTGATTTGTTCCAAACTTCCAGTATGATCTGGCATTTTCTGCCCAATATATTTTTCCAAAAATCCTTTAAAGGCTGGATTATTTATTTTGTATAAAGGAATGTCTGCCTTTAACAAAGCCCGGCACAAATCAGTGTTAAAACTAGACTTACTTGAACTTGCTTCTCTAGAAGTCAAAAAAGTTTGTTTTTTGAGTTGTTTTTTTTTCTTATTTTCTACGTGTTTCGCTGTTTTTAAATGCTGTAGAACCAAAAATCGTTGATCCGTAGAAATGTTTTTTTGGCAGCACAAACAATATAGAACACCTTCACTGTCGCATTTAAATGTTTCTCCTTCGAACTCCGCGACGTACTTAGCGGCTAAGCTTTTTCTGTTTTCTTTTATTTTTTGCATTTCACCCACTAGCGATGAACTTATCACTAAATTTTTCAAGCAACTGAGGTAATATAAGCATTGTCAAGGATGAGGATCTATATAAGTATAGAGGGGTATCAAAATTTTGGGTGTTTTGATTTTCCAAGAAATTTTTAATCCACACGTTCAGTCTTTGTTTATTTATTTTAGGTATTGAAAGAAAAAAAAAAACAAGTGAATAAATAACAATAATTTTAATGTAAATTCCCTAAAAGTTGTAAAATATGGACAAAAATATGTATTTATCGAAATATATGTAAAAATATTTAAAAACGATAAAATATGGAAAAATATGGAAAATAAAAATGGTTCAAAATGGTTTATATCATGGTAAAAATCATTTAGAATGCATATACATGCATTTTTAGGCCTCAGAACAAAATATGTAAATACATGAAAATCCCATCCCTAATAATAAGGATGTGGTATATGAGTGGAAGAGGCATGGAGGGCTGTGAACGATGAGGGTATATAGAAATAACAAAACACCATGTTTATACGAATAAGGTAAACGTGGATATTTTAAATACACTGATAATTATTATAATAGATATTATAATAGATAGCTATTAACTGAAGTATTAAAACTCGTCTGGTAAACTAACCATTTAAAGCTTGTTATCGCAAGTAAACATTGCTTTTTTTCTTTTTTCTAAGAGATCTTGCTGCTCCTTTTGTTTTTCTTCAAACTTTCTCATCATAGTTTATAGTAAAATTCCGCACTTCACTTTTTTAATTTTGTTCATTTTAAATGATAAACTCTGTTATAATTGTAAACGAATTGTTTACAATTTGTTATGACGGGTGACAAAATGACATTGACAGAATGTTACCATGTAAAAAGTTTCAATTAAATGTTAGGCTCAACTGGTGGTGATAATTGATCAGTTATCGAGCGGGCTGAAAAATGATTAAATTACTAAAATTACTATTAAAAAATAGGGGTTGGTGATAGAAGTGTAAAAAAGTTAGGGTTGTATGTATTTTTTAATGCCACATTATAAAAAAAAAAATTTGGGGTGGGCCGATTCTCAGACCTACTGAATATGCAAATAAAATTTCATGAAAATCGGTCAAGCCGTTTCGGAGGAGTATGGTAACTAACATCGTGATAAGAGAATTTTATATATGAGATTTTTTTCATTTTTAATAAAGGTATATAAATAAATCAACTATGTTCCCAGACAATAATTGCTTTTACTGACGCCAATGATTTATTTAGATAACCGTGGCCATTGAGCGCTAAGCAAGGTCACAACTGACAGATAATGGTCCCCATTCACTGCATCACGGTAGTCGCATGGGAAGTTATCAGTCTGGGAACAGCCTTGTCCGCAGCCGTAATCTGAAACCAACTGGTTTCATATACGCCGAAGGATCAGTCCGAAAGCGCATAAAGAATTCGATAATGTAAACGCTAAAACGTTCGCCTTAAAAATTCGGAGCTAACACAAGACTTCAACTATAAATAAATCCCAATAGCGTGTGATATGTACATATCAATAAATTTTTTTGATCCTTTTTTTTTTTCCTTGTTATGAGGAGTAATGGGATAACTGAGTATTTCATAACGCGTTTCCCCTGACTGATTTGATTGATAACCCGAACATAACCAGAACAAAAACCGGAGCCAGGGTACATTAAATAATACTCGGCATTAATACCCCACTCTCTCCCTTGGCCCCGGAAATCCCCGTAGACCCTAAAAAGGGAGGAAGGGGAGAAAAAAAAGAAATAAAAAAAAAGACATTGTTATGAGATAATCACGTTCAATGACTTTTATTTAAATGGATCATTCTTAGGTAGAATATAACAACAACAAAAAATAGAAGTTTCTTCCAATTTCCGTTTTTTTTAGAAAATAATGATAATTAAAATACAAGAACAAAGTATATACTTAAATAATGAATATTGAAATAGTCGTAAGTGTTGTTCGACACCTTTAATTTTGTTTATTTATTTAACGCCACTTTACACTACTAACACTAATCAAACGATGCTACAGTGGGAATCGTTAATGTTACCTATTTATCTTTAATTAGGATAGGGATATTTAAAGAGCACCTGACGTGGCCTATGCTCCAGAACGCCATTTTACGTCTCCAAGGATATTTTATTCCATTAAAAATAACCCTAGAGCCACATGTGGAGCTAGGAACCTGCGACCTTAGGTTTACTAGGTCATCATGCTAACCTTACGCCTACAAGAATAAGTATAACTTATAAAACTACAACTAATAATAACTTACAGGCATATATTTAATTTTTTTTTAGAAACATGATATTTTAAAATGGTTTTGAGTTGTTTTACCTTGTGGTGTAACAGGGATTTAGCATCACGAATGTTATTAAAATATTTTTTAATGCGTTTAACAATAAGAATAATTGAATTCATTGCTATGTTTCACAAAAATTCGGTAATGATTACTTTGCGTAAAATATTCCTTGTTAGAAATATGGAAGCAGTCCCGAAGAGTGATATCGTTGTATACTGAAATATTAATAATAAACGATGATTTATTTAAAATTTCTCTATTATTCGATTAGGCAGCCATTTGTCTTCCTTAGCGAGTCAAAGCAGCCTTCAGAATTTAGAAAGAACCGAGATTAATGGATTTGATTTTTTTTTTTATAAAGCAGAGGTGTCATTCATCCTTACTGTTAGCTGATAATCCTATATCAATAATTATTATACATAATTTTTTTTTTCATTGAGAATGTTGTTTATTATGTCGTATGATATCCTTTTTAATCGTTATTGAATATCTTTAAGTTCTAATAATCCCAACAATAATCGTACTGTACTTGAGATAGATTTTTCTTGCTCTTTGATCAATGGACATGAAATATTGCATCTTTTTTTTTTTTTTTTTTTTTTAGAGGATTTTAAGCATGTTAATATTCGATTACCGTTAATAAATACATGGGTATAAACAGTTACTTTTCATATAATGGACGTAAATTAAATTAATAAATAAAATTCTTAAAGTTGTTTCATGGCTATTCGTAGATATAGATTATCTGCGATTAATTCAAATAATTTATGTAAAAAAAAAAAAAAAAAAAAAGAACTAAATGATAAAAGTGTTATTTATGTCTCCTAGCCTTAACTGTTTAGAAAAACAACCTTTATCCTTTTTATCGATTTGATTACGTCATCAAAGTCTATTTTTTAACGATCTACCCATTATATAATACATTCTTTTTAAACTAAAAACTATTTAATATTTCAGTGTAATATTTGATGTATTTTTTGACATATCATTAGAATCTACATAGTTTTCCATTTCTTTATAATCATGAATAGTACTCCCTCCCCAAATACCAGCAAAGTTAAATTTTTTACTAGATATTGCAATGCACAGTTTATTTATTTTTCAATGTTCTTATATTTATTTAAAATCTTAGTGTTTATTATTTGAACGTACATTCTTACTTCAGCATGTACTCAAATATATATTCTAAATAATTCTTTAACTTCTTCAGATATAGAAGTGTAGGGGCCTAAAATAAAAAGGCACTTAATACAAAGTTCATTAAAAAAAAAAGAAACAGTTTTTATCTATAATGAGACAACTAGTAATTTTGAAACATTCCAAATATAAAATAAATAAAAACTGTAAAAAGTTCAACATTGATATACCGAATGTCTAAAATGACATTCACATTTGTTTGTTGCTTTGTGTTAAGTGTTTAGTCAATATGTATTTCAGGTATATAAAAATAGACCTTCTTAAAAAAATTCCAATTTTGAAACTAGACCTAAATTCATGTTTGAAACTAATATTATATTGAAGGGCCATTCCACGCCAAATCAACACAAAAATATATCATTATGAAGCTTACCATCTCAGATTTTCTTGAAATTTGGTACATGTGTACTACTTGTATCTACTAGAAAAATTGTGATATATTACTGAGATATGTCAACCCGTTTTTGAATTATGGACCTGCAAAGCTCTCAAAATTAGGTCCAGAAACAGAAAAAGTCTTGGTGTCGTTTAACAGAGCATTCCATTCCATTTCATATGATATACAAGAATGTATAGGTTGGAACTAAAGAAATTTTATTAAAACCAAATTTAAAATATTCTCAAAAAGGGCACTTTTAAATTTTTTTATATTTTTTTAAAACTAGGCAATATTATATCAAATCATACAACAAAACATAAAAGTGGGATAAAAATTGCTTCATTACTGAAAAAATTGAAAACTAGTGATATAATTCCATAAATCTAGTACTTCATGATTAAAAACAGCTGTAGATGTTTTCCAAAATTTGACTAGAGCTATGAGATTGGTGTCGTTCAACAGCGCATTCCATGACATTTCATATGATATACAACAATCTATAGGTTGGTACTTAAGAAATTTTCTTAACACCAAATTTAAAATTTTAATTTCAATTTTCTTAAACTATATTTTTTTCCAAAACAGGATATTTAGATGGATTTTGTTCTCATTTTATTTTAGTCTTTAATTTGTTGTCTTAGTTTTTGGCAGTTTTGAAACCATTACTATTATTCTAGTATCGGCGGATACTTACGGTACAATCAGTCCATTTGATAAATACCCGTTAGGTATAGATAGGCCGGGTGGCGGATATCTATGCCTTAAAATGTCTTGTTAATTGCGTATTGTATAATCTCTATAAAAAACATTAATACTTCTAGTCAGTAGTGCTAATACTCAAATCAACTAGTCAAAATTCAATAATGTATTGTAACGTAAAACACAAAAGAGTTCTTGACTTCTTGTTGGAAAGGTTACAGACTTGGCTGTTCGAGAATCTTCTACGCTTGTCGGGAACCTTCTAGACTATTCTAATTCAGACTAAATATAAGGAGCGATGGACTGGAGTCTTGGTCCTGTTCTGAAGCTGGAATCTTCTGGTTATATTTGTGTTACTGCATCGTTACAAGTTGATACTTTTTGTAACCTCGTTAGTTATTTGAGCTTTAATTATTTGTCAGACATACTGGCTAAATATATTTGTTTAATAAAAATTATTTAAACCCACACAAGTGTTACAATATTATCCCTTCTTATATTTTCTTGTTCACCAGGTATTTCTTGGTGGTAAGTTATAAATGTGTGTGCCAACTACTCTATGCCATCCGTTCCATCAGTGTTTGAGATGAAAAATACTATCAAGGTACCAACTGTATATTTCAGGGGACAAGGAAATCCTTTTAGTTCCATGTATATTTGTATTTTTAAAACTTCCATTGTTCGCAATTCTACACTTCAGCTATTGCACATATAAAAAAGAATGTTAAACTATAAATCCGCTCCAAACTTGTTAAATCTGAGAAATGTAATAAACATCCGAAATATGGACTTATTTGTGAAAAAAAATGTGAAAACTTTAAAAATTCGGAATTAAAATAAGGTTTCACTTCAAAAAATTTCAATGTATTATTATTTTTAAGACGTAGAGTGAGAATAAGACTATTCAGCTTTTAATATATGTTATTAAATTTATATAGATAAATCATTTTCGTTATTCTAAAAATAAATACCTGACTCGGCATTCCTAGAAAGAATATCGCACACCTAAATCATCAGTCATCGATGGTGTGGTGAGAAATGAAATGATCTCAAGTGAAAATATCTCAATAAAATTCAATAAAAAATTAAATAAAGCACCCTATAAGAATCTGGATAACCTTAATCGAAAAATTCGTAAAACAACGAAATATAATAAGCAATTAAGATAAGAAGTGCAATAGGTAATAACGCCTGAAATAACCCCAGCCCCCCCCCCCAAAAAAAAACAAAAAAACAAATCAACACATTGACTTGACAAGGTTTGAACTAACATTTTATGCGAAAATGAGATTCTCAGTAACAGTCCATTCCTCGTTGTTTGTATTTACCTGTAAAGCTATATTTTTGATAAATGTGTGGTTTTTTTATGTACGAGTAATACAATACAAATGCACCTCATAAAAAATATTATAATGTAAATATAAATATAAAGATATTATTGTTTTCGAGATGTGCATCTTTAAGAGATGTGCATCAAATTATGTAACTAACATCCGTCAAGACCAAGAAACAGGTCTTCCTTTCACATCACCCTTCAAGGATTGTAGAGGTTCCTTTTACATTTATTTTCATACTTGACTAATAAATAAAAATCATAAATTAATAAAAAATATTTATTTTTTGACGAACATGAGATCAAAATCATTTCCGAACACCTGTATCGGCCCTAAATTAATAGCGGTAGCTGAACATACCTAGTTGTTCAAAATAAGATATAGTTTCTATTCATATTTTATATTTTTCAAAATAATCATATATGACAATAAAATGATCGAAATAAATAAATTACACACAAGGTGAAGTTGTGTAAGTTCGCCACATGGAGTACTAAGTTCAACTGCTACTAAGAATAAAAATCAAGCAATCAATTCTAGGTGTTAATGTTTTTTTTAATGCATTATGAATACTTAATTCTTATCAATAGTATAATTGATTTATCTATATCTTAAATAGTGTGAAAGAAAGTTTTAAGTCCGATTGCTTCCAAAACTTTCCAAAAATCATTAAAGAACTGATTTTTTAATGGGGTATGTGCAAAATTTAACAACCAATTATTTAGCTCCTTGAATGAGAGAAAAGGTGTTCTAAGAGGCGATGAATTTTGATAATATTTAACTCTTTAAATTTTTCATGAAAGCTAAATCAACAAGTGTGACTGACTATGCAGCGTCCCAGTAAGGTTACATCGAAAGGGGTTCGCGGGATTTCGTCAAGGACGGGGGGGGGGGGCAGCAGGCTGGTAAAATTCTCATGCCTGGGGGAAGGGGTAGAGGTATTCTCACCTTGCAAGGCTCCAATTGTTCCATTGTTCAAATCAGACCTATCACTGATACCTACTGATATTTAAGAGTTAAAATGTGTGTTTAAATAATGCTTAAAAATATAGTAAATAAATAAAAACTTATTTAGTTAGTAGTTTTTGTCTCTCTAAATTTCTGGGAGGGGCAGCTACCGTCCCCTGCCCCCCCACCCCCCCTGCGCCCAGCCATGGTAACAAATAGATTGCCGTAGTGTAGTTATAAGGTGTAAAGTTCGCACTTACAAACGGGAGTTGATATAATAAGTGCATCTTAAGAAATAACTATATAATGCACCAGCCCCAAAAACGCATATAAATAAAAAACACAAATATACTCGTAGAATAACAAAAGTTATAAAAAACAAAAAGTGGTTGTTTTTGGTGCGCTGTCGAGTTTAAAATTAGACCAAGCACCTTAAACACACTTTTGGTCCGGGTTATGAACAATACTTTTCATAATACTGCTCATACTTGAGTACATTAAAACACTTTCATATTTCACTAATAACTTACAGACACAATATAAGAAATTAAATTGACGCCTTTTTTTTTTCCTGCTAACAAATTGTACATAGTTCATAGTATAACAAGAGATTATGGTATCTAACGCTAATCGTAAGATACATTTATTTAAAATATTGTTATGTCAAATACAAAAAATATGATCGAAATGAGTTCTTGACTTTTTGTTGGAACAGTTCCAAAATGTCCTAGAACATGTTCATGACTTAAATCCTACGATTAAAAGTTCACTGGAAATCGATAATGCCATAAAAACATTAAATCACGACATCAAAGAATCTATGAGATTATCCATACCTCAACAACCTTACCATCCAAATAATTTCGTTAGTATACCATTTCACCTAAAAATGCTTATAAATATAAAAAACAGGCTAAAAAGAAAATACCAACGCACCCGTAACCCTCAGACCAAATCTATATATTACAGACTAAATAATTTTGTAAGAAATCGCATTAATAACTGGAAAAATGAAAACTGGGCCACAATTCTAAATTCATTTCGACCCAGGGACAACTACATTTGGAAAATCCATAAAACTTTTACAAAGCAATCACCTAAAATTCCACTTCTGAAACATAATAATAGTAACATATCCCCAGATAAGGATAAAGCCCAACTATTAGCCCAATATTTCCAAACTTCTTACACAATAACTTCAAACTCGGGTTCAAATCACCACAACCGCAATATTATCAAATCTGTTAAGAATTATTTAAAGGAACCATACATAAACAACTTACCTTCCATCTCTCCTAAAGAAACAAGTAAGATGATCAAAAATCTAAAACCTAAAAAAGCCCCAGGAGACGACCACATTCCCTCCATATTAATAAAAAATCTTAGCAAAAAATCAATTTATTTCATGACCAAACTATGCAATTCCATATTATGATATCTATACTTTTCCGTAACTTGGAAAACTTCGAGATCCATTGTAATACCAAAACCAAACAGAAACCCAGCTGAAGTTTGCAATTATAGACAAATAAGGCTACTCAATACACTATCTAAAATCCTAGAAAAATTACATTTGACGAGAATTCACAATCATATCAGCCAATACAATCTTATAATAGATGAACAATTTGGATTAAGGGATCACCACTCCACAATTGATCAGTTGGCACGCCTCACAGACTTAATAACCAAAGGCTTTAACGAAAAAAAACATACCGGTATGCTTCTATTAGACCTTGAAAAAGCGTTTGACACCGTCTGGCACGATGGACTTATACAAAAATTAATCAAATTCAGATTCCCACCATATTTAGTCCATATCATCCATTCATATCTCTCCAACAGACAATTCTACATTCAAATTAATAATGCAACCTCCAGCACTCTTCCTATCACTGCTGGTCTTCCACAAGGTTCCTGTCTTTCCCCAATTCTATTCAACCTGTACACATCCGATTTTCCATCTCACCCACATGTTATTAGATCCATGTACGCTGACGACACACCTTTATACACCTCTTCCTTCAAAATAGATACAATAGTAAATCGATTACAGCAACATTATAAAAAAGTAAACAAGTATTGTCTCAATTGGAAATTGAAAATCAACCCCAACAAATCAGACGCATAATTTTCACAAAACGCAGACCTCATTTAAACCACGAAATTAATATTGACTCAACCCGCATACCATGGTCAAAATCTGTTAAATATCTTGGTTTAACGCTTGACAAATCTCTCACTTTCACGGAACACATAAACAGGAAAACTGATGCAGCAAAAAAAATTATTTACAGAATGTTTCCTTATTTTAATAAAAAATCCAAACTTAGCCCAACGCTCAAGCTTATCCTTATATATATAAAAATCTCGTGTCCAGATGTTTGTCTTTCTATTTCTCAGAAACTACTCAACCGATTTTAATGAAATTTGGCTCAATGTATATAGTTTTTGCCAACTTAATAGATAGGATAGTTTTTAACTTGATTAGTGATCAAAATAATTCGTATATAGCGAATTATTGCAAATACAGTAGGTCGTTTTTACTTTCACTTACCTATATATGAAATATATAGTAAGTGGAAGTATTGCGATCGTGAAAATTTTCGACTTCCGGTTTTCAACGGAAATACACGTTCTGGGGTCCCCTGAGTCAAAATAACCAAGTCCCGCGAAATGGTCTGTGTGTGTGTGTGTGTGTGTGTGTCTGTGTGTGTGTGTGTGAACAGACTAGCTCAAAAACTATAAACCGTGGGAACCTGAAATACTGAAATACTTTATTTAATAACTTTTTACGTTTTTTTCGATTTTCTCAAAAACGGCTCTAACGATTTTGATTAAACTGAGTATTTGATCTAATTATATGCCTGAAATATGACTGTAAAAATTTCATCAAAATTGATCAACCGGAGGGGGGACTTTACTTAATAAATTTTGTATCATTTTCACATGTTTTTTTTATTTACTCAAAAACGGTTTTAACGGTTTTGATCAAACTTGGTATTTAATGTATTTATATGCCAAAGATGTGATAACCAACATTTCATCACAATTGATCAACTGGAGGGGGGACTTTACTTAATAAATTTTGTATAATTTTCACGTGTTTTTTTTTTTTACTCAAAAACGGTTTTAACGATTTTGATCAAACTTGGTATTTGATGTATTTATATGCCCGAGATACGACTGTAAAAATTTCATCAAAATTTATCTACGGGAGGGGGGACTTTACTTAATAAATTTTGTATCATTTTCACGGTTTTTTTTTTTATTTACTCAAAAACGGCTTTAACGACTAACAAAAATAAGATATGAATGTAGAAAAATGTGTGACTTTGGGAAATGATGTTTAGCAAAACACGTCAATTTCTATTCTAAGTAAGTTGGTAAGTGAAAGTTGTGTGTTGCGCGCACGCACCAGATTTTTCGATTTATTAACATGGCGTCATATGTCGATTTCATAACGTTTTTGTTTATAAGCATGCTATGGTAATACAGGTTATCATTATTATAATTTTGTATTCTGTTATGTGAATGCAGTTATTTGTTCCTATATTATTATTTATTAGTAATACAAATCTTTGTATTTATTGTTAATTTTCATTAAAGAATAAATAAATCAAGAAAAGGTTAAAATAAATTCTGAAAAGTGTAGGTACTTTTTCTTCCTTTTCCTTTTTTATTTGTATTTAAATTTAATTACTAGCTAAGCGCTGAAACGCTTTGCCGTGGCCCACCCTGATATCAACTTTTAGTAAAGTAAATACATTTTAATAATTTAAATTAGGCTATTATTTGAAATAATACTCTATAAATGTTGTAACAGCACCTACTGTCACAGGTGTAACCTAATAGAAACTTGACTTGGGGAGTCAGTGTTGCCAAAAATTAGTGAATTAGTAGGTGTTGTGGGATACTTTGTGATTGGCTAAAGAACTGCATAATTAAGACTTTAATATTATATTTTCAGTTGATTTATTTAACAGAAGTTTCTTTATTTTCATTATTCGTTTTGTTATTATTATTTAAATACAGTGTTTTTTTATTTTACGAAACCTTATTATTATTTTTATCCCGTGCTCTAAAATGTAAAATTTAAAAAAATTCAGTGAAGATTTGTAATTCCTCCTTTATCAACAATAATTTAAAGTTGAGAAAATTTAATCCCAATCGAAGAGAGGCTGTTACTTCCTGCTCAGAAGAGTTATAATTATCTTTATATGTAAAATTTAAGAAATGTCAGCGAAGATTTTAATCCTTTCTTTAATTTAAAGTAGGCTATTATTCGGAATGATATTTCGTTGTTAATTTCACCAGAATACAATTTTTACTTACCTTTAAATGATTGTTGATTAAGAAAGGATTACAAATCGTGGCATTTTTTAAATTTTACATATAATGATTATTACACCTCTACTGAACAGGAATAATTGTTATTTGGGTAACCGCAAGTTTCAGATTTATCCACCATAAATATGAGAGTACTACTGCAAAATGATCCATCGGCAGATATATTTTCTAAACAATTGCTGTATATTGGAAACGGTGAAATAGAGCTGCATCAAAATTCAAAATTTATCAAATTACCAGAAAATTTCTGAACTGTTGGAGAGACGAAAAATGAACTGTCTACGAAATATAAAGTGTCTTTCCTGATATTTTGAACAATTATTTGGACTATAATTGGCTGGGTAGTCGTGCTATTTTTGCAGCAAAAAACTTTGAATTCGATGAAATAAACTTCCAAAATCAATTGACAATGTTCTACTACGTTGTTACAAAAGTTCTTGTGCATATCAAGTTGTTTACATTGAGGTCTCTAATTTAATCTCTGACGAATACAATTCTTATGTCAATGTTTACATTAACTAATCCTCTAATTATCTATGTACGCCAACTGTCCCTGCCTTTCATTCAGTTTATTAAATTTCACTAGAAATGTCGGAAGAAAAATTTGTCATATGCCTTCTTAGGCATTATTGGAAAAAAGGTTTTAGTGCAAAGGCCTCAGCCGAGGAAATTTGTGCAGTGGAAGGGGGAAGTGTGGTGCATCGAAACACGGCCGCATTTTGGTTCAGGCGGTTTAATTATGGGAATACAAACCTTGAAGATGAACCTAGATCAGGTCGTCCTAGATCACTTCGAGCTGGTTCCAGAGGGCAGGGCTATCAACGCTGAGCTATACCGTGAACAGCTCGATAGGGTATATGAAGGTTTAAAAGTTAAACACCCCGCTTTGATTAATAGGAAGCAAGCGTTATTTCAGCAAGACAACGCCCCTGCTCATAGCTCACGATTAGTTAAAGAAAAAATTTCAGAAATGAACGGGATTAGCGTCTTGCCCCACCCTCCTTACAGCCCAGACGTCGCACCGTCTGACTATAGACTTTTCAGGTCAATGGCGCATTTTTTGAAAGGTCGGCGCTTCGAAAACTTCGATGATGTCAAATCTGGATGCGAGGAGTTCTTTGCCTCGAAAACTGCAGAGTGGTATCAACATCAACTACAACTTTTGGCTGAAAGATGGGTTAAAGTAGTTGAAAATGATGGCCTGTATTTTGAAGAATAAATTTGATTTGTAAATTTTGTACTCACATTTGAATAAAATTAATTTTGTGAACAAGGACTTTTGTAACAACCTAGTAGATGTAAACGAAGCCGTAATTTCCCATCTGAATTTTTTAATTTCCTGGATATATGTACACCCAAACAATCTCCAGTTGAAGATTGGCTCACCGATCATTCTTCTTCGTAACTTAAATCCACCTCAATTGTGCACGGTACACGTTTGGTCATTAAAGGGATCACAGGAAATGTTATTGAAGCAAAAATGTTGCCTGGAAGGTTTACAGGAGATATCGCCCTGATGCCACCTATTCCCCTGGAACCGTCTGAATTTTCAATAAAATTTAAAAGGCTTCAATATCCTATTCGTTTGGCTTTTGCCATGACCATAAACAAATCCCAAGGGCAAACAATGTCCACTTGGACTTTGAAAATCCGTGTTTTTCCCATGGGCAATGGCATAACTCACGTGGGAAATGGGCATCGCCTGCTCACGTGTGTGGAAACCATCAAATCTTTGGTTTGTGTTAAAAAAACAAAACAGGTTAACCCAAAACATTTTGAACAAATTAGTACTTGAATAAATAAAAATTCTTAATTGTATTATGTAAAAACCTCTTTAAGAAGAGATTTCTTATCACTCAAATATATTGCTAAATTAAAAGCTGCAACACACCACCCTCCTACCGAACACTTATTTGCCGAAGGGTCGGGAAATTGAGGTCTCAAAGAAATTGAGAAGAACGCCTATCAAAAGGAGATATATGACGCGTTAACCAAGATTGGCATGACCCTGAGCAAAATTAAACCCGTTGTTAAACTAACAATACCAATTTGAACTAGTGTTAGGCCAATAATAATTGATCAATGGCTGAGGTTACCAAAACTTACTTCAGTCATCCTTTTTAAAATTAGTGGAAAAATACAGCCATTTCGAGTTAGTTTATACCGATCCATCAAAAAAGGGCGAGAGTGTTGGCAGCTCTGTGAGTCGTAAACACAATCAGCTCCTTTAAATCAAACTACATTGAAATATGAGATGTAAAAAATAAAAACTTTAACTTTCCTATATTCTTTACCAAATACTTTTAAATGGTGTAATGCTCTATTCTCAATCACGTTGGAATTTGAGTAGCTGAAAGGTTTTCATCTTTATCAATGAATATTGGTATCACTGTATTTGTTTAAAAATATTAGGATATAACTACTGAGCCACAGCAACGCGTGGCCGGGTCTGCTAGTTATTTATAAATCCGTAGTTCGTTCATTAATAACTTATGCCTCACCTGTATGGAGTTCAACCTGTAAAACCAACTATAAAAAACTTGAAAGAATACAGAACCTTTGCATGAGAATCATTAACAACTATCCCCGTTACACGAAAATATCATCTACCATGCTCAAAGACCTAGATCTGCCCACAATCGAACTATTTGTCCTATCACATACCTCCAAATATTTCAGAAGTACAACAGCCTCTACAAACCCATTAATACAAGAAATAGGAAACTATAACAAAAATTCGCTCAAACGCTACACTCACAAACGAACCAAACATATATTATTAAACTAATCACTTCTGATGTCTTTATTTCTTCCTTGTTTATGTATTTATTTATTACCTTTTGAAGTTAATTGTGTTCATTTTAATTAAGTTACCTCTTTTTATTTTTAGTTTATTTTTAATTTGTGTAGGTTTTTTCTTATTTTTTCCTACTGTCTAATAATTTTTACCTTTGTTTGCATTATAAATAATCATCAAATAAATATAAATTGTTGATTTTAAAGATAATATATCCGAAATCATGTATAAACTTGTATATATGTATGTTGTAAAATTTTATAATTAATAAAAACTTTTCTCTCTCTCTCTCTCTCTCTCTCTCTCTCTCTCTCTCTCTCTCTCTCTCTCTCTCTCTCTCTCTGTTCATGACTGTTAGAGAATCTTCTTCGCTTTTGGGGAACCTACAAGACTGTTCTAATTGAGAATAAATATAAGGAGCGAGCGGTAGACTGGAGTCTTCTTAGTCTGGTTCTGTAGATGGAATCATATGGTTACTTTTGTGTAACTGCTTCGTTAAAAGTTGATACTTTTTGTAACCTCGTAAGTGATTTGAGTTTTTATTGTTTGTCTGATATTTTAAATTATTATTTTCGTCTAATAAACATTATTTAAACCCACATAGGTGTTCCATTATTAAATACAAATTATCATATATTGAATAAGGAAAGATGTTAAGCATCTTTCCATAAGTAACTCAAATTACAAAAAAAAAAAAATAAAGAAAGATAGTCTGATTACGTCAAGATCGCTTATTCTCGAAAACATTGAGGATTAATGACATCAGGGGGGGGGGGGGGCAAATCAACAAATGTTTGTTTTCCACAAGAAGCAATTTCTTTCCTTGGTGACGTAACCACACCGCAGTGTGGAGGGAGAAGTGAACATGATGAATCGGGGACGGGGCAGCACGCAATAAATAACCTACCCCCCCCCCCCCCACATCTACCAGATTTATTCACATCATCTCTACAAAGAGGATCTTGGGAAAGGGGATGGAATTGGGTTTGACTGATGGCCCACAATTAGGGAGCTTAAACCCTTAGAGATGATCTAAAGCAGCTCTTGGCGGAGGGTAGTGCTGCATAATAGGCCGCATCGTTCAAAAATTAAAATCGCTCCTTAGCACTGGGGATGTGTAATGCTTGAAAATGAGGGGTGAGGAGGGTTGAATTTTCTTAATTTCTTATAAATTCGCTTAATGTCAAAGCAGTAACGAATCGAATAAAAAACACCTAAGAGATAAATCTTCTTCTTCTTCTTCTTCCTCTAACTCCTATGTGCCGCTAAGCGTGGAGTTGCCGTCCCGGTCCAGCGAGCCCACTGGTCTCTGTCCCTTGCCATTCTTCTCATCTCCGGGATGGTTAGTCCTCTTGCTGCTCCCAGTTTCCCAATGTAGTCGGAGTACAAACATCTGGGTCTGCCACGAGGACGTCTTCCTTCCGGTCTGGCTTCCAAAAACCACCTGGCCTTTCGGGTATCGTTCATTCTACAGACATGCCCGAACCACTTCAATTGTCGCTCCTCCAGGATGTCCCGCACTGATCTTACTCCCAATTCCTCCCGGATCCTGTCATTTCTAATACAGTCCCTCCTGGTTTTGCCAACTATTCTCCGGAGGAATCTCATTTCAGCTGTTACCAACTTGCTTGCATGTTTGTCGAGGGTAGTCCAGCTTTCAGATCCGTATAAAAGCACAGGTAGGAAAACAGATTTAAATATCCTAATTTTAGCCTCTCTGCTAACTTCATGTTTCCCAATGACAGTTTTGGATATATGGTAGTATAGTCCATTGGCCTTCATCACCCGATTTAGTACCTCCTGGTCTATTTTTCCATCTTTGCTCATGACTGTCCCTAGATATGTGTAGGCGTTTGTTGTTTCTAAGAGTTCGCCATTACAGAATATCCTAGGCTCCAGAAGAGAGATAAATCAAGGGGTTTAAATGAAGGGTAATAGGGAAAAACCACGTAGTCCAATCTAGCCTATTTTGAGAAAACTGAAATTAAAAGTTTATGGGCCCCTTTTCTAAAAGTTAAAATTAGTTTCACAAAACATATTCTTCTAACCCAGATAATTGTTTACCACTGTACAAAATTTCCAAAACCAAACAGTAGTTATTAATGCTCCTGAAATAACAAAACATCACCAAACTGCTTATTGCCACTGCAGTCCATTGCTTGTTTGTTTGTCACATGTAAATTATTATTATTTTTTTGGGTAAACAAACAAAAGATTAATACTATAAATAACAAATTCATTTCTATTTGCTATACGAATAAATTGGGGCCGGGATGGCCGAGTGGACAAAGACGCTTGCAATAGGTAATCAAAGTTAAGCAACGTCCATCGTGGTTAGTACTTGGATGGGTGACCGCTCCATTCGGGTGACCACCCACCAATGAACGTCACGCAGTACAACTCTACCCAGACCCCCGGGTATGTGAGGCCCGTCAGTCTACTGGAGGCGACTCACACCGACAGGGCGTAGGAGTGATGAACCTTCCCAGTGTATCTCATCGAGAATCGTGGTGTGGTTTTCCAGGATGTCAGTAACCGCCCGGAGGTTTGGTTCAAGGACGGTATGCTTCGGGGAAAGAAATATAGGAAAGAAACGGGGCCTGCTGACTCTGAGCTACCATAATCCTTGGACCTAGACCAGTTTGTCACTGTTCTTGAACCCGAGAGAGCTGACGCCATCGGTGGAAGGACACTGCCAAATTGGTCCCAATGGGATTGGTTATGGAGCTATTGGCAGTCTGCCGCTGCACCATGGTGACCATGGTTTGCAGCAACGTGAGATTTGGGCTACCCCCTCCAGGCTGTCTGTTCTCCCGCAAGCAATACAAATGTCTGAAAGAAGACCACACTGCGCGGCCAAAGGTCTCATTAGGCCTAATGCGCCAACCGAAAAAAAAGAAAAAAAAAAAAAGGAATAAATTTGTTTCTCTATTCTGTCTACACATCATATATCCCTGAACACCCTCGCACCACCATCTTTAGCTTCGCTGATGACACGGCTCTACTTTTATCACATCAAAATCCTACTATCGCATCCTTTGCTATTCAAAACCATCTATTTGAACTAGAAAAGTGGTTCGAAAAATGGAGAACCAAAATTAATTCCACCAAGTCAAATCACGTCGATTTTTTGTGATGTCAATTGTTATGTTCCCCGCGTTGATCTTTTGGCCCCATCCCAGTATTGTTTAAACTTTTATTAATGAACCGGACTCGAATTTCAGTTTCACTAATGCCATGAATTGACACAAAAAACCTTCAAACAAACTTGAATATCACTGTATTGATAATTATTGTTCTCATCTTTCACTGTAACTTTATAAACATAAGAAGATTTATTTGGTATAGATACCTCAGAATTTGTTCTGAGACAACGACTTTGGTATAAGAATATTTGAAACCGCTAAGGAAGGCGTTTTGCTCATCTCTTGACCACATACCTATTACTAAAATTAGATAAAATTTTGTTTCTTACAGATTAAGGAACGTTTTCAAAACACCTTAATCGTTTACAAAAACAGTTTTCACCTGACTCGTGAGTTGAAAATCTGAGTTTTTTCATGACATTCGTCCGTGGTTTTTTCTTTCTTTTTTTTTTTGTTACTTTTTTACACTTGTATTGAACTAAAGTTACTGTTCATTTACACTTCAACCACAGAATAATAATACAAAATAATAAACACCAAAGAAATGAACTACTGACTGTTAATCTTTCCCCGACACTCAGGACTTCAGCTGTTTTTCCCACTTGTATCGATTTTAAACTATACAGTTTATGTGGACTATCGTTTTTTTTTTTTCGACTGGAACAAGTATGAAAAGAAAGTACGCTTCCTACACTATCAGATGGCACCACTTGTTTCAAATCAACAAAATGTGGACTACTGTGGTTTTTCCCCCTGACCCTTCAACTATTCTACATTGTAAAGGTACGATTATATAAAATATTCCTTAATCTTTATAATACATATTGAAGAAGTGCTACTGGCAAATATGTCATCTTCTAATTTATATAGCAAATTTTAGGGCGAATTCAGATGAGAGTTGAAAAAAGCCGAATAGCTGTTAAGTGTTGCTCCGATCTCAACTGAATAGGACCCGTTGTTGTAGGTTGTTCTATCCCTTATGAGTGAGAAAAAACCGAGAGCTATGATAACACAGCTATTGATTATATAATCAAGTCCTCCATTTTAACTAAAAAAGAAGAAAGGATAGTTCGCTAAAATCATGCATAGTAATGGTACGTTTTGCTGGTCACGAGGTACGTAGCAAACTATCTGGAATTATAAACATAAATAATTTCGAAATGTCTTAAGTTATACACCAAATCTACAGGCCTTTGTAACCACTTCCACTTTCCTTAGCATTTACCAATGGAAAAAAAGGGCAGTTAAATTATAATAACTTTATCGATATTTTCTTCTGATTTGAAAAATAAAACATAATATATCAATAAATATAATTCTACGACTTGACAAATTAAAATAAACAGCCGACTTTGTCCAGTAAAAAACAGACCTATCTTCTAAAAGAAAATATCTGAAACAGATCATCCAATATCAATCATTTTTTTTTTCTTTAGTTAATGAAAAAACATTTATACTTCTTTAGATATTCCTACATAAAATTTTATATTCGTCGTAATTCCTTTTTGAGAAACTTTTAACATAACATAAACATAAACTCAAAGGGTTGTGAGAGAAAAGCCATACCCAAGTTTCATCGAAATCGTAATGGCCATTTTGGCGCAGCAGTCAATAGAAACTTTCAAAAATAATGTATTTTGGTCAATATTTTTAAAACTGTGGATTAAGTGTTGAGGCACTTTCCCAACATTGCCCTAATTTTCATACAAAACTTCAATACTCTAACCAAAGGAACATTAATAAAGTTTAGTTAGAATATATTTTTATTTTATTTGATTATAGTTATGTTTACCCCAGCGGCAGAAGATTTCGAGAAGATTTATATGCTTTATCAAACGTTTTAATTATGATATAATCCGCAAACAAAAAAACAAAAACAACACTGATAATGAATAATGTAACTCATAGTTGTTAAATTCAAGCACATAAATCCTATTAACTTAATCATTTTTATTTATATATTCCCGTAGATTCAACACTGAGGTTGAAAACCAGTTGGAAACCGATCAGATGATGGTCGGGTGAGATATACGCTTCCCAAACCAAATCAATCCTGTATAAGGAGGACCTAGCAACGTGGACCTAAGCCCCATAAATCCAGGGCACCATTACCACCACAATGAGGGAAGCACCAAGCACTATCATAGCGCTTCAGATTGGAGATTCATGAGGTCCCCCGTCTAATGTTCCTCAAAGGTGTGGGATTGTATAATACATATTTTATTACAAGCAAATTTTATTTTAAACTATTATTTTCAAACTAATAGCTATCGAATTTATTTATTAACTAAGTCAGGGCGTATATAAAAAGGAATAAAATATTTGAAAGAAATGATCCTTATGGGCTATTCAGGATATATATTTTATAAAACCAAAGACCAATTTTTTTTTTTAAAATATAGACTCAACAATATCCTAAGGGGTTAAAACCTACTCTCTACGAAAACCGAGTAATTTGAGAAATAGTTATTTTTCGTCTATAACAGATCGGAAGGTTGTCCAGACATGACAAATCAAGATAAATGAAAGAAAAGACTTATATGTAATCTAGGGGCAAGCAGGAATTATTTCTCAGCTAAAAACGATTTAAGTATGTTGAAAAAATAACAAGAATTCGTTTTAAAAGAAATTGAAAAAAAACTTCATAAATGTATAAGCAGAGGGTAAAAAATAGAAACAAAAATTTGAAAATTGGTTAACAAGGAAATTAGTGCACAATATAAATTAAAGGCAGTTTACGTTATATACACATTACATTATAAAGTGATACTCCTATTAATTTTAAATTCATAAGAATTCCATAACTAAATAGCTAAATATACCTTATTAAACTGGGGGGTCACCTGTGGTGTAGTAGTTAGCATAGAAACCTACAATACTTAAGGTCGCGAGTTAGCGTCCCGAGGTGGCCCTAGGATTTTTAATGTGAGTAAAAAATCCTAGTCTATGCCGTCCCTCGTATAGGACGTAAAATGGATTAGCCTTAGTGGCATAAAGTGACATTAAAACAAACAAACAAAACCTTATTAAATTCTATTCTAAATTCGAATTTACAAAGTCAAAATAATGTACATTAGTATTTAATAAAATTTAAAAAGAGGAACAATAACTAACTGAAAACAGAAAAATTCAATAGCTTTGAATGCATAATTTATCTTTTTAAATGAATATTGATGATACAGTGCTAGTTACAATTACTGCAACAAACATTCATTGGCTTAAGATGATTCCAAGAGAAATAATCTTTACTTTTTCCTTTTTTAACACCTTAAAAATATTTAAAAGACGTCTTGATAATACTGTATATAATAAAAAAAGAAAATAATAACAAAACCTAATTTTTCTCTAGAACCATTTGGCGTCTTTATGTATATTCGAAATGAACGTAATTATTTTTAAAAAATTTTAATTGATTAGGATAGAACAAAGTAATTATTATTTAAAATTTTGGCCAAAGATATTTTAATTTAAAATGAGGGATTAGTTTATATATTATATATTATTGGATACTAACCTTTTTATTATTATTTATATATAAATACGTATTATTAACAATAATAAGGTTTTATGAATGTACGTATTTATAAAGATTTTAAATACAGACAATGAATTGCTCTTAAAATACTGCATTGCTAAGTGCAAGCTGGTACAGGCAGCCACGATTGGTTCCCCCGGGCCCTGCCAATGTAGGTCACTCAGCACAACTCAATCCGGCAAAATGGACGCCAGCGATTAATCCCACTTCGGTAGAGCTGGGCATCTCTCAACGGCTTATTATTTTATAATAATAAACATTGATTGGAAGGGATGGTGAGTAGTTTTTATTTCATTCATAGCATTCATCTTTACTGGGAGGAACAGGGAAGAAAAAAAAAAAGTTGAAGAAAATTAAATCTATTTCCTGCTCAAGTCTTTACATATACATATCTACACCGCCGACGTTCGGCTTCAACATTCTCGGGCCGAACGGCGGTGGTTCGAATCCCATGGGGGGCTTACGAGGGGAGGACACAAGCCTTAGGATTCTCTTAAAACTTTTATCATGCTGCATTTTTCCTTAAACTCACAACACATAAAAATTTCGAGGCAAGAATCATGCCATATCATTTTTTAAACCCGACTATAAAATATAGTAGCCCCATAAAAGGCAAATTAGGGTACCTTTGCCCACCCCATACATACTTTTTAAAACAAGATAAACCGAGTAAGAAAAATTAGATGACACTGATGTTATCCACCAATGGTCGCACAATCAAACAATCGGTTTCTTAAATAAATGTTTTCAAAAACTTAGTGCAATTTATTTTCAAAGTTGAAAAGTTGACAGTCACCCCGCTTCTTATTTTTTCCGCCTTCTGGGATCAATTAGTGTGAACGTGAAAATACGCATTTTATATTTTGAGAAAATACCTCCACAAAAATTATCATAAAAATCCGAGAGACTTGGAGCGTATCATCATTGTAACACTTTGTTCATAGGCCTTGGAACTGGTTATTTTCGTTTGCAAGTACATAATATGTAATATATATAATACATAATAAACTGAACAATGAATAACTGTAGATTTATATTCGGCAATGTAACAGCAATAAATTTACCAGCAAGGTCTAAATTGAATGACCAGTTGTAATCGGGCACTAGACTATAGATATTATTTATTTTTTGATTCCACGTGAAATCAACACAAAAATATATCATTTTGAACCCCACCATCTCAGATTTTCTTAAAATTTGGTATATGTGTATACTGCTTGTATCTACTAGAACAATTGCGAAATATTAATGAGATATGTCTACCCATTTTTGAATTATTGGACTCTAAAGCCCTCAAAAATAGGTCCGGAAACAGAAAAATCATGATTACAAATAACTGTAGATAGATGTTTTCCAAATTTGACTAGGACTATGAGATTGGTGTCGTTTAACAGTGCATTCCATGCCGTTTCATATGATGTGCAACAATGTATAGGTATAGGCAGTATGACCCATTTAAAAAAAAAAATATATATATATATATATATATATAAACAAAATTTAAAAAATGCCCTTTTTGAGAAAATTGGAATTAAAATTTTAAACTTGGTTTTAAGAAAATTTCCTTACCATCAACCTATATATTTTTGTATATAATATGAAATGGCATGGGATGCGCTGTTAAACGACACCAATCTCATAGTCCTAGTCAAATTTGGAAAACATCAGCAACTATTTTTAATCATAAAATGCTAGATTTACTCGTATGAAATTTTATTACTAGTTTTCAATTTTTTTAGTAATGAAGAAATTTTCATCCCACTTTTATATTTTTTTGTATGAATGGATATAATACTGCCTATTTTTTAAAAAAATATAATAATTCTAAAATTCACCCTTTTCGAGATAATTGAAATTAAAATTTTAAACTAGGTTTTAAGAAAATTTCTTTAGTACCAACCTACCAACATTGCTGAGTTTCATATGAAATGGCACGCAATTCGCTGTCAAAAGACACCGATCTCATAGTCCTAGTCCAATTAAGAAAACGTCTGCAACTATTTTTAATCATAAAATGCTAGATTTATGAAATTTTATTACTAGTTTTCAATTTTTTTAGTAATGAAGAAATTTTCATCCCACTTTTATATTTTGCTGTATGTTGAATTGACGTGGAATGATCTAGTAAATAAATGCATATATCACGAATCGTCATGAAATTAGGTATTGAGGTTACAACGAGGTGAAGGCAATATTAAACAGTGACTGGCTGTTGATGTTTACAGCAGATGACATAAATACGTTAGCATCCGAGACAGAACCGCAATTAGAAGACAATTGAATTACAAATGGAAATTACTTCAAGGATGTTGTATATTTCCCACAACTCTACTAAAACAATTGGTACTACTACTGGTATGTTACTTCTAGGTGCGGCAAATATGGCAGCGCTTAGTACTGAAAAGGACTAGTTAAAGATTGGTTCATCATTTATGAGCGAGCATAGATGTCTGCTGTTATTATCGTCCGTGAGCTGTTCCGCACCCTGAGTTACAGAACACACAGCGCTAGAGCTCTACCAAACAATTTTCTATGACAGGTGCTATATAAGTTATTTAATCCTACCTCGTTATAATAAATAATTTGAATAATTAACACTTTGCACTCGAGGCATCCGGAGCGGAGTCATTTAAAATTTGTCTTCAGACTCAAAGGGCTCCGCTACGGAGACAAAGCAAATAATTTTCAGTTTTTAAAATATAGGGACATAAACAAATCATAAAAACTATTTATAGGATATTTTGCTTTTGGTGATAAATGACGGTCGCGGCTCGCGATTTATATTGTACTTTAATCTTTTAATATCGCCTATATTTTGTGGTTTTAATTCATCTTTTATTTCCTCAATTGTACAATAATTTAGTTCGGGGCACCGAAAAATCCCTGTACTTTGATTTATTTTCCCATGTGCTTCTACTTTAACCGGAAAGTGATTAAGTAGATTTTCACATTTTAGGAGCTTTTCTGATTGGATATCTAAGAAAACTTCAACTAAAAGGATCCTATCTCGTAATTTTTTAACTATTTATACTTTCCAATTAGATTTTTTATGCTTTTATGTATAATAATAATTATAAAAAATATATAAAATTTAAAAAAAATCATTTTGAAATTAATATAAAATTATAAAAAAATATAAAATTTTAAAAAAATATTTTTTTTTGTAACTATGTGTTCTTGAAGCTTCACAAACACATATAACCTAAATTTTATTACAATTCCTTACTTGGTTCTAAAATTTTACTTTATAATATTACGTTTTCAGGGTGTACGTTTTCGCGAATAAGTTGCGTCGAGTTGCCAGTAGGTAACGTCCGAAACGGTGCCGAGTGCAAAAGGTTAAGGATGCAAGTGAATGAACAAGTATCATACAAAAAATTAGTCTGAATAGCATTCAATGAAAATATTCCTTATTCAACTATATTTCATTTTATACATCCGTATTAACATATGAAGTTAATATAGTATCATAATTAGACATTGTTCCTTGTAATAATGTCTAATTTGAATTATTGTAGAAATAATAATAATAAAGCGTTTTTCCGGTTTTAATTAGCGAATGAATTAAAACAATTACTGAGCTTAAGCGATGAGCAATCCATCATCCGCTATGATTCTCATCTCATTGATCATTTTCCCAGAAAACGGTTGAATAGGTATGACACAAGAACACATCACTGCTATAATGAGTATCTCGAAGGATTTAATGAGACGAAGGTTTGCATAGGAGTCAGGACATCCAGTGTTAGTGTTACATTTCTTAAAGGTGGTCCTATAAAGATTTGAAAAGCAAAATAACGACTTCATTTTAATAAGCTGTAATCAAATAAAAATGAAGATATTACAAGGTTAATAATATCTTAGCAACCAAAAATCGTGTGAGATCTAATGAGTTGAATGTTAGAAGTTAAGAATCTTAAATATTTACTGTCGTAGGAAATCAAGAGATCATCTTTGCATAGAACAAAACAAGCAGTCTTTTACCGCCAAGCCAACTGGAGGGTCAAGTTATTTTCTGAAGCTACGTGGGCCTTAGCGGGGACTCTCCTATACAAGAAATTATTTAAGCCGATGAAAAATATGTTCATATCTTTAGTCGAGTATAAAGAAAGGGGTGTTGGTGTTGAAACAACTGAACCATAACAAAATATTATACCCTTCTATAATTTTTCCAAGGGTATGAATAACAATAACTTTTATTGTTTTTTTTCATTTCTGTGTCAACATATCGCTCGTTAGGAATAAGACTGCCTAAAAAGGAAAATTTTCGTTTTTGCTTAAAAGACTTCAAATCAAATTTAATGCTGGAGAACAGTCAGACATGCTTCTACTGTAAATTTTCAGCTTTTTGAATTGTCGCAATCTTTTTACAAACAAGTGATATTTAAAAACTATAAGATTGCTAAATTTGAAAATGATTGCCCCTATTTATCGGAAACGCACCACTGAGAAATAAACGGGTCGATAGTGATCAATAAATCAGCCCCAATTCTTTCATTATTATAATTAAATTCTTTAAATCAAAATTATAAAAGTTTTAAAAACTTAATTTTTCGTGATATTCTAGAAACGCCATCAATTTATGGCGATCCTTCAAATTTCGAATTTTTTAAGGGTCAAAATTGATTATTTAATTTTTTATAAAAAATTTCAAGCGCAACTGAAAAACATACGTATTTCAATTTTACATACTTCTTTTTCACTACAAAACTTTTTTTTCTTATTCCCTCGTAAGTTTAATTAATTAATTAATTTAACTTTAATTTAAAAAAAAAAAAGGTATTTAATTCCATATGACACACAAATGCTCATAAATCAGAGAATATTCAGAACGTGGAAAACAGTGTCAAGTACATGAGTGTTTCTTAACACTTAAAAGGGACAATACCAAGCCGGGTGGAAAATGTGCTGAAGAAAAGATTAAAGAGTCACAGAACTGGGTCACTGTTGGAGTTGCATCACGGACGTGTCTCGAGGGTGTTAGCGAATGATAAGCGCCTATTTCAAAGCTCAGTGGCATCTATAGTTAGGGAGCAAAGAGGAATATGGCCAATTATAATTTCAACGCTGTTTGGTTAAATTTTGTTGTGATCCTTTTATTAACCTCAAATTTTACAATAGTTTGTCAACGTTTCGGCACTCACGCCATTGTCAAGATAAACATCTGTGACCACAAAATATTTTCAATAAAATAGGCTGAATGCCAATGTCATAAGAATTAAAAGTTGTTATTATTTAAAAACTACTGTCCTTTTCTACTAAAGCTATAAAAGAAAGTCTTTTTTTTTTGTTTCACTAAATACTTTGTAATTTGCCCTTTTCGCAACTAAGTAACAATCAGCAAGAGTATTTGTCATTTCCAGGCGGAAGGAAAGATATATCAGGCAGCAGTATATCATCCGGATGCGCAGAGGAGGTCTCTCATCCAACTCCTTTTCACTCGCCACTAATTCTATAAGACTTGTCAGCTGTAAACGATACGATTACCGTCACTCCAATTTTGTTTGTGTAATCGAAACTATCGATAGTTTTTTTAACTATCGATAGTACTATTTAAAACATTGTTTTTAAAAGATAAAGTGATAGCCTCTGCCTCTAAGCACCTTCACGCTATATAATTCACGGAAATGAAAAATAAACAAAATGTAACAGTTTAATTTTATTTATGTTTATAACAAAAATGCTTATCTCCACTAAATAAAAATATTAACTTCACGCAAAAAATATAAGACTGGAAAATTAAATTTTTTGCCCATACATACCTTCCAACTTGATGAAATAATATACGAACTGATTGCAAAACAACTTATTGCCTACCAGTTCCTTGACTTAAAAATTACTTGGTTAATGGCATTTAAACAGTTTTTGTAAAAAAAAAAATACTTTTAACCTTTTTTAATCAACCTGATAAGATTACACACATTCAAAAGTAAGGTATGTCTAGACAAATGTCACAGAAACGTCCTTTTATTCTTCAAAAACTCCGACACATTCGAGGGTTGCGTACCGAATGTTTTCATATCAAATCAACTATTTCGACAATCGGGAATCCTGGTTCCATGGTTAATTGAAGAGGGTTGGTATAACTTCCTCTAAATACAGTTTCTTTGAACTTTTGATATATTTTTTTTTTATTCATTGCAATTACGACTAAGCTTGAAACTGATGAAAATTATTTCAAAGTATAATGAACCCATCCTCTATTCGCAGAAATGTTCATCTTATTCCCCAATAAAAGAGGATATAAAAAAGTGCAAATGGAAACGTGCACTTTAGCTCCTATTGTTTCAAATGAAAAAATCTACTATTCTACCCCCACCCCCCCAACCCCCGGTCATCACATCGTACTATCGATAGTTATATGTCCGATACTATCGAAACTATCGATAGTTTTACGACACTAGTTATCCTTGTTTAATTAAGTTCATAAATACTGCAGATCTCCGAAAAGCATCAAGCCAACCCTCCATTGGATTTCATAAAAGAGAAGTAATGTGTAAACCGACTGGATTTTTATTCGAAGATTCACTTACAGCAAAAAAAAAAAAAATGCCGTTCATCTGGACTAAAATAACACGAACTAGTATTCAAAAAGCAGTATGCAACATGCAACACTCCGAATGACACGTCATTGAAAAGTAAATCCATATTTTTTCGTGCTTTGGATACTAATAACTTGGCAACAATTGAATAATTGATGAAATCGTGCTTCATCATTTTCTTCTCATGTAATTCCAACAGCTGAAAATAAATCAATAATAGGCCTCGCAGATTAGCAGGCCATAATCCGAAATTTTTTTTGTAATAAAGGAAATGGGTGTCACCAGCACCAAATTATTGGGGGGAGGGGCTCAATATTTTCCTAGATAGGGTAGGTAAAAATTATAGAAAAAAATCGAGTGGCTAAAAGTTGAAATAATAACCCCTAAAAATAACTGTTGGTGCATTTAAATTCATCCTCCAACGCTGTATTTTTAAGGTATTTATAGTGTCTTAAAACTTATCAATTTATCCCTCAGTTATAAAATAGGAAGTTGTTAAGGCTTAATGTTGATGGATATGGGCCAAAATATCTTGATTGAATGTTATCCAAGTTTTTCTTCTGATCCTGATCCCACTAATTTCATTGCTTTCCATTAACTTCTATTAGCTTCATTAAATTGAAGGAAAGTAGGATCAAGCTGCTTGGTTTAAAAAATAAATGTAGAGCAATAAAACAAACCGGGTCGAGCTAAAATAAAAAATATATAATTCATCAAATATACAATACGCCTGACTAGCTTTTAACAATAGAGTGTGCTGAAATAAACTAATATTTTACATTTATATTTAATTTTACTCGTTAAACTAACTAAATAAATTCGTAAAATCGCACTTTTATTAAGTTTTTACATTGGGTCCGCTCCTGCCAAGGAGCGTCGCCCTTGTCACCCCGGCGGTGACGCTCGTGCTCAAGAAAAAGTAAAAAATGTTTCACTAATGTTGTTAATAACAACTGATTATAACAATAAAATATTCCATCGTGAAATGAGTTAACTACTCTGACCCTTAAGGCGGCTCACCTAACTAATGATTTACGTGCTAAATCTAAAGAGACAAGATTGATTGTTAATTATTTATTAAAGGCCCTTGAAATGGATAAGTGGCAACCAGTAGCCTATGATTAGATTCAGCACATAAAATCTATTTTCGTTTACGGGGCAAACGTTAAAAGATAAAATCGTCGTTGATACTGCAAAAGGTCGTATGTCATTTAACAGCTGACTTTCAGGAGAAAAAAATTATTTTATGTGCAATTCATTTTTTTAGTTTTTGTGTTTGTTTATCGAAAAAAAACAAACATTAAAATTGTTATTTTATTAATTTGTAAAACTTTTAAGTTTTAAAAGTTAAGTTAAGAATTTAAATTTTTCTTATAGGCTGGAATCACTCAGGATTATTGACCAAGCGAATCCTGTAATTCCAATATTTTTTTACTAAGCATGATTCTTCTTTTCTATTTAACGGACTAAAATGAATCAGTGGTGTAAATAGAAATGAAATATGTGGGGGGTGGGGGCGAAGGGAAAGTGGCGATGACCAGGTCTCTTAATACTGATGACTGAGGAATGTTTATGGGGTTCTAGTAATGCTGGTATTAAAAGATAACTGAATAAGCCGTTTGAATAAGTTTTTGATTATTCATTATCATATTTCAGACTACGGTATTTTTTTTTTCTTTACACTGCTAATGCCGGGGGATGGATCCCCCTTATTTGAGCCTCTGGAAGGAAATCGTATCATATTTTACAAAGTTAAAAAATACACAATAATATTACTAATACTATAAAGAAAAATAATTTGGATTTTAGTCACTACTTATATTTATATTATTTTCTATATAACAGACGTTTCGACCTCCAAGGCCGTCTTCAGGGTCTAAAATTTATTGAATTAATGTTAGAATTAGTCAACTTTTTTAAAAATCAATTAAAAAATGTATAATAAGGAGATATTATATCTGAAATTGCTGAATCCTACTACATTCTAATCAGTATACCTATATAAACCCATATAGTATTATTAATTATAGTGCTGTACTAGACTACATAGTCACTGACCTTCTTGTAAATATGTTAAAGTTGACACTCATTATACTTAGAATGTATACATCCTTGAAAACCTCATAACCATAAACTTTATGGTTATCTACTGGGAAGGCAGTAATCTGATTAGAATGTAGTAGGATTCAGCAATTTAAGATGTAATATCTCTTTTTTTTTAAATTTAATTAATTTTTAAAAAAGTTGACTAATTCTAACATTAATTTAATTAATTTTAGACACTAAGGATGACCCTGGAGGCCGAAACGTCTGTAATGTTGACAATAAAGTAAATAAAAGTAGAGACGAAGATCCAAATTATTTTTCTTTATAACTTCGAAGTCTCTGACCCCATTTTTAAAATAAATTACTAATACTATTAGAGATGTCCTAACAGGTATTAGTTAACTAATATTTCTGAGTTAATAAGGTTGAGCGAAGGAATAAACAAACATCAACCTTCTAAAGAAAATTTTCAAAAAGATAAGTCATTAAAGACATCAAGGGAAGATGCTAGATAATGAAAAAAAAAAAAGCAACACAAACAGCAAGAGGGGGACAGCCGCGACCGTAGAGCAAAAAAGAAGTACAGAGATGAGATTTAAGGGAGGCTCTCCACTCTCGAGGGGGTGGCCGCTGCCTCCATGAATTAATTTCACCACCCCCCCCCCTCCCCAACCTTCACCCCACCTGCCTCTGAGTTTTCCTAACCCAACCAAATTTTAACTGAGCAATCTCCTGAGGCAAGATGACGAATTGTTGAGGCAGACATAGTGGCTATTTGGTACCTTTTTTTGGTACCCCAACCTGGTCATGGGCAGGGACGGATTTAGCACGAAATTTGGGGGGAGGGGGTCATGACCCCTTATAATCACGTGGCTGACAGCGTCATTTTTGTTTGAGATTATTACCTTGTATTAAGGACTGTGATCTAAACAACTAAAAATATTATATTATCTTGGTGGACTGCTTCATTTACTTGAAATTAAAAATTGAGTGCATCCTGTTGCAATCTCATTACATATATTTTTTTTTATGTTTTTACATTACGTTTCGGAGAAATGTGTCCATATTCATCTCCAACCCTTTTTCGGTAGGTTAAATGAATATCAGGATTTTTAGTTAAAATTTTTTTATTTTGGAAAGCCAACGTTTAGATCCGACTGATTTTAACTGATAATCATTTAACCTATGGTATAGAATAACAGTTGACTATCTCTCAACTCTACAACCCTTTTTCATGTAAATATTAAAAGAATTCTTAGGCATTCCAGTTATAGACTTTGTCAATTACTAATATCTTGTTGCTTGCAAGTGAAATGCTAATTAGTCTCTCAGCATTTAATCAGATACTAATAACGAATTATTCCAAAACAAAGTGATTTCTCGTAGAGAAGTCCCGATCTCAGTCCTCTTGACTTCTTTCTGTGGGGATACCTGAAAAGTAGGGTATACGAAAAGAAACCGACGAATCTAACGCAATTGAAGCAAAATATCGGAACAGAAATGACGGCAATCTCAGGAAAAATGTGTCAACGCGTTTTTAGAAATCTGTTTGAGATTCGAGGAGTTATGGTGGACACCTAGACAATATTGTTTTTTCTAAATAAATTTCCAGTTCACTGTGTTTAAATAAAACGTCCTACTTGTTATTCTATATTTGAGATTTTATTCAACTTACAAACCCCGAATACTCTTTTTGGACACCCTGGATAACTGTACAGTAACAGGAATGCCTAAGGATTCATTTAATATTTGCATCAAAAAGGGTAGGTGTTGAATATGGACAAATTTTCCGAAAAGTCCACCGCAATGTAAAAACATTAATAAATATATTCTGAGACTGCAACAGAATGCAAACAATTTAAATACTAAAAATATTATGTTTAGGGCATAGTAAGTGCCTAATTGTATTATCCGTTTAAAAATATAAAAACAAAATTAAATAGCTTACATATTTGAGGGGGTTACGACGACTCCTCGAAACCCCCCCTTGAATCATGGGTGGCACACGGAGCGCTACTCTACAGGTGTGACCTAAGTAACCCTTCTAACCAGTTTCGAAATTTACTGTGAGTGTCTGTCACGAAATAAAAGTCAACCCGCCCCCGGCGGATTCGGGAATCCCTCGGAATGCTGTAGCATAAAACGCTTCAGTTCATTTATTATCAGCCAAAATTTTACAAATACCCATTACTTAGAAAACTATTTCGTTCTGAGGGCAGATGGTCTACTCCGCAATTAATCCAATAGCTTATTATGTTAATAATGTGATGCAGAAATAAATAATGGTTATTCTGTAGAAATGGGTCACCGTTAATGCTCGGTAAGTAAATGGAAAATAATCCTAGGGAGGAAGGGGAGGACCAAAAAAAGGTGGTGTTTCTGAATTTATTTTGTTAACATTTTTAAGAACATTTATTATAAATTTTAAAGAAAAAATATATACAATTTTAGGTATTATTTTACAATTCGAAATAAATTTATTTACTAAAATAATTCTGTTACCTTCGCCACAGTTTGTGAGACATCTTTAGACAAGAAACATAATTCACACATCTAGAAATACCTATTATACAGAAATCCCTTTATTTACTGTTTTTTTATTTTATTTTTTTTTTTCATTTTTAAGATAGAACTGGTTATATTCTGAAGTAACATAAAAAGTATTCTTCGTAAAATTATACTCAATAATGATCGTATGCATATTTTAAATGAGAAAACTCGTTCTCGAGACAATCTAGAAAGAAATATAAATAATTATTGGTGTGTGAGTTTAGTATTACTTTCAACATTTTATTTTTATTTTATTCTTTGTTTCATATTTTTTTCTCCACACTTACCTTTTATGAATAAATACATACAGATGTAACACACAAGGTGCAAACAATCAAATCGTGAAAAAGATGAAGATAAAAAATAAAATAAAATCCAAAACATCTTGAATATTCCTTTCTGTAGAACGAACTCACAAACCAATGAATATTTAATTAATTGTCATCCAATTAATTAGCGTATTAATTATTAATCATGTAATTAGCATATAATAATTAGCGCATTAATTACTAATCATCCAATTAATTAGCGGAAATTACTAATGCCTTATAAGTAAATAAATGTATCCTTATAAATAAGATCATGTAAGAACAAAAAGTATTATCGGAGCGATAACCGTAACTAAAACAAAAGGAGTGCCGTAATTCTTAAATCCTCGAGAGATAAAACGGTAAAGGAGAGGTTTCAAGTTGTCCTGGAGTTTAGTGTCTCCAACTTTAACAATAAACAGGTGTTCCTCGAGAGATTGTGTTTCACCAAAGTTAATGAAGACAACTTTTTACAAGTTTACTACACTTAGCGACACCTACTTCAAACCATTTGTCATTGATATTTAAATTTAAAATCGTCTAATCTGATGACTATCACCAAATCAGTTACTCAATTCAGTAAACCACCCATCTTAGAAAATATCTATATAAACACAAATTTAAAATTTCTTCAAGCATTAGAGATGTATTCATCTAATATATAAAATAAATTCACTATGATAATCTACCATAATGAAATATAAGATATACGAGTAAAGTACCTACTCGTTCGAAACAAAAACTATGCTTTTTCGATTGATATAAAAAATAATGATAAAATTTAAATTTATACACTCGAATCCTATTACATCGATCCAAGGGCATTACATTAATCCCTAATCGATAATTTAATATCGAGTTGGGGTAGCATTAGGGGACGGTCGGACGGTCACCTGAATACCTTCCATCCAATGGGCCTTTGCTGCCTCCACTAATATCCCCGTATAATACTCTTTTCGGAAATTATCAACATATTTTATATCAATAAGAATATTTGAACATCTTCGTGAAGATGGAAAAAAAAAAAACTGGTGTGATGCGCGCAACACACAACTTTCACTTACCAACTTACATAGATTAGAAATTTAAGTGTTTTGTAAATGTCATTCCTCAAAGACACACATTTTTCCACATTCATTTACTTATTCTATGCACTCTCTAAAGTACACTATTTTTCTTTTTATTATTAAATAAAAGTATTTATTTGTGATAATTCGGCAATGAAAGCATGATGATCCAAGTCGTCTGATTTTATAATTCTCTATATAGTTGTTGAAAATTTTATTTAGTTACCTGGAACCATTTCATTTCCATTAAATGAACAAAACATCTTATCTTATCTTATCGTCTTTCATTAAAGGCGTACTGCGCATGAGTGGGCCCAACGTGTTTTATGGAATATTTTTCTTTTTTTTCTTGTATATGTTTACTTGATTTTTTTCATATTTTATATTTAATCATTACTTATTTTTAGGCGATATGATAATTTATCGAAATAAAAAAAAAAAAACAAAGGTACTTACTACAAAAAAGGGCCCTTCCCCATTTAAGCCCCCTCAGGACATTTTAAAAGTTATAAAGCTTACCTGTTATTAAAGAATTGATTCTCATTGAGCATGACGAGTTTAATTAAAATAGTTAAAGTTATTTATGAGAAAATCGTAAAAAACGTAAAAATGGGAAAACAAGTTATTAAATAAAGTTGCCCCTCCGTTTAATGAATTTTGATAAAATTTCGGCTGTTGCATAGCGGGCATATACATACATCATACCAAGTTTGATCAAAATCGTTCAAACCGTTTTTGAGTAAATAAAAATCACGTAAACATGAGACAAAATTTATTAAGTAAAGTGCCCCCCCCCCCCCAATTAACCAATTTTGATGAATTTTTTACTGTCACATACATCAAATACCGAGTTTAATCAAAATCGTTACAGCCGTTTTTTTGAGAAAATCGAAAAAAACGTGAAAATTAGACAAAATTCATTAAATAAAGTGCCCCCCCCCCCCCGTTTGATAAAATTTTTGGTGTTACATCGCGGGCATACATACACCAAATTCCCAATTTCAGATTCGTACGGTTTATAGTTTTCGAGCTAGTCTGTGTGATCCACATACACACAGACCATTTCGCGAGACTTAGGTTATTTGGACTCAGGGGACCCCAAAACGTGTATTTCCGTTGAAAACCGGAATTCGGAATTTTTCACGATCGCAATACTTTCCCTTACTATATACCATCCCTTTCCCTTTACACTTATCTATTTCATATATAGATAAGTGAAATTAAAAACGATATAATAAAACGACGATTTTCCTCCTTAAAAATCGTAAAAGTTAACCGGAGTAGAGAGATGATTTTTTATTGAACCTAACTGTAGCTGATTTTCAATTAACGAAGGGATGGTTAGAATAAACGCCAGCCCGATTGTTAGTAAACGAACCGATAAGAGAAAATTAAAAGCACGCCATTAATCACTAAAAGGCTTTCGGAAGCAGCCCGTCTCAGTGGACTACGGATATTACTTCGGGCATCCTAGATCGGTTCAAGGGGGGCCGACCCTCGAGAAGAAATCGATCCGGTTAACTAATGCAAAATAAAATGAAGTAATCCGAAGGAAGGGAAATAAAAGAACTCGAGCAATCTACTTTTAGAATCCTTTCTCTCAAGTCTTCTTTCGAGGGAATCTATAAAAAGCAACTCATTTAAAATTTAAAGAAGAACGGACCCACCCACCCGTTCCATGAACCGTGATGCATTTTTTCCTCAAATAGTTTTGGAACTTTATCAGTCAAAAAATATGTCTACGAGATAGCCAGGAAGGGGGGTAACTAGAAGAACTGGAATAGTAAAACGATGAAGTTCTTTCATGAAAAATATTTTATTTTTTTATTTTTTATTCCGATGTTCTTGCTGAGTCCATAGGATTTTTGAATTCTCAACTGTAGAATTTTAATAAGAAAGGTAATATACTGTGAAATATGAACATATAACATCGACACAGTTTTATTCATTATTATTAGTGGTGGATAACAACCAATCTCCATATCACCTGATATCAACACCGTCTTGCTTTCTAATAGTTGTAGGGTGATGTGTTACAAATTTTGTAGATTTTTTTGCGCTGTAAATCTTATTATTGTTAATTTATGTTGTCCTTTTCTTTAATTTATTTTAAATATGGCAAGAAATGTTAAAGCAATTTTGGACAGGCCAGGTTCAGAGTAAGATGCGGTATATTTTCTATAAATTTCAAATAACTCCGTCAAGAAAAATCTGTGAGGAAGGGCATGAAATATAAATTGACAAAATATAATCGTCGAGGTTAAAAACATAAATGAACAGCGAGAAAATATCTTCATTCATATTTACATATGTAAATTTTCGTTGCGGCGGTTACAAAAAGAAGAGGACCCATTCATCGATCTTTTGAAACACATTAATATATTTGCACTAGTCTAATGAAATCAAAATTAATTTAATTAATATAACAATTGGTTTTTTACTCCATTTGTCTTATTCAAAGTTGTTTAAAGGTGCTAGTAGAAGGTATTTCAGTTTCTATAAATATATAAAAAAAATGTGAGTTCTTATAAGAGTAAGGTTATAAAGAAGATGGAAGGGTAATAGTATAATCCGCCAATAAAACTCGTAAGTACCTAATAAGTTCATTTTGCTTTAATTTGATTCGTTAATTCGTAGAGTCTAATTAATATAACATAAACAAAATTGTAATAGAAAATAACAGAAAAAAAAAAATCTAAATTCTTCCCAACTAAAGTAAGCTGAAAATGGGTTGGGCCATCTGGAATTAATTATCATCAACAGGTTGCTACTTTAAATTAGGCAGTAAGGAATGCTGTAATGGTTCTTATCAAGAGAGAGGTGATAACTCTAAATAGACCCAATAAAGCAGCCAAGCCTTTGACTAAATGCATTATTTAAAAATACTACTTACAAAAAACCTATAAAACATCGTTCAAACAGTATAATAAAAAAAAAAATTATAGGATATTTTAACAGCAGTCACATAAACTAAAAGCTCACTTTTATAGAGAAGTCATGACCAAAATGTACTCACCTAAAACAAAAAGAGAAAATACGAGTTAATAACAATAATAGAACAAAATAATATAATCGTATAAATAAAGTGACATAAATTTTTAAATTTAAAAAAAACCACACAAATTTATAAAATAAAAAAGAATAATAGTGAAAAATACTCAGGAATGAAATATATAAAATTAACTCAATAATCAATAATAATAAATAATAAAGATTTATTATTATATTATATTTTAAATAGATAAAACTTGAGCCATAATATAGGCCCAGCACTAAGCCCTCAATACACAACACGTGTGCATGCAAACAGAGAGAGAGGAATCGTAAAGGCACGGCGCAAGAGCGACATCGACCGGAAGCAACCTCCTGCAGGAGCAGTCCAAACATTTCGGGTTCAACATTATAAGATATAAAGCAACATCGGCAAACATTAGCGAAACTTTAATATTATTTAGAAATATTTGATACTAGAAAAAAAAACCGTGATAAGAGTTACTATTACTGAGATTTACACAGGTAAATGAATACAAAATGTTTTTTGTTTTTTTTCAAAGTTTAAAATACTAATTCTACAATAATAAGATATAAATAATTAATAAGGTACAAATAGGAATTTTTAAATGAAAAAAAAATAAAACGAGGAGAGCCCCTGTAGTTACAAAAATGTTTTTTTGTTTTTTTTTTAAATCTTTTTAACTGATATTCTAAAATTCTACATTCTTGACAGAAAATCATCGTTATATTATAAGAAGCTATTAATATATTTACTTGAGGCCAACATGATTACAACAAGTGCGTTCCAACAAGCAGTTCAATCACGTTTAGGACTCTTTCGCAAGCGCAGTACGACACATATTGTTGATTTGACTAACACCTTCTCTAAAATGTCTGTTTTTATCATTATTAAATTCATAAAAGAACTCAGGAACATACAAGCCATTCAGGTAAATCTTCAAGACGATCAACATAAATACACGAAAAAACAAGGTAAAAGATAAATTTTAAAGATAAACCTTTTTTTTTTTTTTTTTCAAAAAAAGTTGTCCAACAAGTGAAACTTCTCCATTTTTCTTATTCCAAGTTATTTAAAGGTGCTAGTAGAAGGTGTTTCAGTTTCTATAAATACATAAGAAAAGGTCAGTTCTTATAAGAGTAAGATTATAAAGAAGATGGAGGGATAATTGTATAATCCACCAATAAAACTCGTAGGTACCTGATGAGTTAATTTGCTAGCCAATTTAACTGATATTCTGAAATTCTAAGTTCTAGACAGAATATCATCTTTATATTATAAGGAGCTATTATTAGTATATTTAAGACCAACATGATTACAACAAATGCGTTCCAGCAAGCAGTTCAATCACGTTTAGGACTCTTTCGCAAGCGCAGTACGACACATATTGCTGATTTGACTGATAGCTTCTCTCAAATGTCTGTTTTTATCATTATCAAATTCATAAAAGAGCTCAGGAACATACAGGCCATTCAATAAATAAAGCCAAAAAGTAAATCTTCACGATGATCAACACAAATATACGAAAAGATAAGGCAAAAGATAAACCTTTTTTTCAAAAAAAGTTTTCCAACAAGCGGAAAAACACAAATTAGCAACGCCACTACTTATGAGATGGAGGCACGCACTATGTTCCCATGCACCCCATCCTCACTAATCAAGTGAATTCATCTAACAGCAGTAATTTATCAAAGACTAATGCAAAAAGTCTTTTCTTTCTGTCATTGGTCATCACGAACAATTATACCAAAAAACGTTAGTTAAATGTAAAAATTATATATTTTACTTTATTTGTTTGTTTGTTTAACGTCACTTTATATGGTTATGGCTAATCGGAAGATGCTACAGTAGGAGTCCTAAATCATGAAAGGTATAATTAGGATAGAGATATTTAACTAATACCTGACATCTTACAGGCTCGGGACCGCCATTTTACATCCGATCGGAAGGACGGCAAAGCCAAGGATTTTTTACTTCCTTTAAAAAATCCTAGGACCATCGGGGGGGGGGGGGGGTGATCTCCTGTTAAGTAATTGGCTATGCTTTTGTACATCACTTGTGCCACCGGAATAGGCGGATAATTATAAATGTAGTAATTTAGTAATAAAACAGATTAGATTCCCTCCGATTGATCGCTAAGAACCAACAATCGATCAGACCCACACATTTATAATGTAGAAGTCATAACAGGCAAAATATTTATGAATTGGAAAGATTATATTACCATCACAGCGTACCGTCTGACAGAGATTCCGAACTTATTTTAAAGCATAAATATTATATTATAAATACTAGTTGTAAAGATTTAATGTATAACTAAAAATACCGTGCAATGTATTGATAAACTGCAGCTTTAACATTAATCATCAATACAAACAACTTTTTACTTTCACTTACCTATATATGAAATATATAGTAAGTGGAAGTATTGCGATCGTGAAAATTTTCGACTTCCGGTTTTCAACGGAAATACACGTTTTGGGACCCCCTGAGTCGAAATAACCAAGTCCCGCGAAATGGTCTGTGTGTGTGTCTGTGTGTGTGTGTGTGTGTGTGTGTGTGTGTGTGTGTGTGTGTGTGTGTGTGTGTGTGTGTGTGTGTGTGTGTGTGTATGTGAACAGACTAGCTCAAAAACTATAAACCGTGGGAACCTGAAATTGGGTATTTAGTGTAGGTATATGCCCGCGATGTGACAGCAAAAATTTCATCAAAATTGCTCAAAGGGAGGGGGTACTTTATTTAATAACTTTTTACGTTTTTTTCGATTTTCTCAAAAACGGCTCTAACGATTTTGATTAAACTGAGTATTTGATCGATTTATATGCCCGAAATATGACTGTAAAAATTTCATCAAAATTGATTAACCGGAGGGGGGACTTTACTTAATAAATGTTGTATCATTTTCACGTGTTTTTTTTATTTACTCAAAAACGGTTTTAACGATTTTGATCAAACTTGGTATTTGATGTATTTATATGCCCAAGATGTGACTGTAAAAATTTCATCAAAATTGATCTACGGGAGGGGGGACTTTACTTAATAAATTTTGTACCATTTTCACATGTTTTTTTTATTTACTCAAAAACGGTTTTAACGATTTTGATCAAACTTGGTATTTGATGTATTTATATGCCCGAGATATGACTGTAAAAATTTCATCAAAATTGATCTACGGGAGGGGGGACTTTACTTAATAAATTTTGTATCATTTTCACGGGTTTTTTTATTTACTCAAAAACGGCTTTAACGATTAACAAAAATAAGATATGAATGTAGAAAAATGTGTGACTTTGGGAAATGATAATTAGCAAAACACGTCAATTTCTAATCTAAGTAAGTTGGTAAGTGAAAGTTGTGTGTTGCGCGCACGCACCAGATTTTTAACAGTTTGTTTTCGCTTTCTGGGCATTCATTTACTCAAACAACCATCATATAAAAGTAAAAACTGTTGCAACCGCAAAATAACTGTAGCAACCAACATTTTTTAACAAATTTTATATTGGAGCCTAATTCGGATTTCTTTTCAGAATAGTAACAAAAAACAATCTGTATAAGAAAACAACACATTTGTTAAGATTAAGTAGAAAAATCATAATGAAAACTGCTATTTATTATTCCTGTAAAATTTACGAATTGAGGGTCACGCCTTTTTCTTTATTCGATGAATAAATGTATTAAAATTGTATCATGCACAGAAGCCAAATTATTAAATTAAATGTCATATCAAAATAGAATATTAAGTTCTATTGGCCCATCTCTCAACAATGCCAACCCAAGAATCCATCAACTCGTCGATAAATAACCGATAAAATGCTGCATTCATTTATCGTTTGTATTTAAATGAATACAGAAGTTAGTAATTAATAATTTGCTCATAATTAATAATTAAGTAATTTATTTTTAATTATGTACAACTAATTATTGTTATGAGATAATGATGAATGAATGACATTAAATTGAGCGGAAACCAATCGGGTGCGCGATGCTACTAGCCATTGTCATGACCTTCGATACCACTAGAGTCAAGAGACTTCCTCCCGACGCGTCGCGACGCTCAGGATATTTACGTTTAGTAACCGATAGAGCTTATAAAAAACTAAATAATGCTTAAAATGTATGATAATAAAAATTATAAATCAACTATTACGATAACTCATCAGAACCCATTAAAAATTAAACATTATTCTTAATGCATCTTTGATTGAGAGCCAAATGTTATTTAAATAAAGTTTTCATAAAATAATATTATTTTATGTCTGTTTATATTATAATATAATGAAAATTCTTTTTAAAATTTTCAATTGTTTGAAAGATGTTTAAATCGAATCCCTGGACGTTATAAAATAAAAAACCAGCACTGAAAAACATACACACCAAGTCATATTTCTCAAATTCATAGACATAGAAAGATAATATTCGTCTTTCCGTAAATATAAAATTAGTATTATTACCACCCACTTTCTCAAGAAATATTTCAGCTTCGATCTAATTCACTTCGTTGGAACTTGATTTTACGAATGATGAATGATAATTTTGAATGAAACTAATTTTCAAATGTCGACGCAACTTCTTGAAACGATGTAGAAAAATTAAATAAATATTATTTTTTTAAAAATCTAAAAGTAACGACGTTATTTAAGGGAACTCTCACGGACAAAAATGATACAAATATTATGTTCCACAAATCTTACTATAACTGCAAAGTTTTGGGCTCAGTACAGGCATTAGCTGCTAGATTTATTCTCACGTGCCCCTTTGTGCTGTAGAAGTCCAATTAAATGAATTGAAACTGGGATCCGTAAATGGGAGGTATTTCCATATTCTGAGAATATATATTACAATCTAAAGAAAAATATCCCATCTCTTTCGAATCGAATAATAAGGGTATAAGTGCCTTAGGACATTTTTACAGAAATGATGTGACTTGTACCCTCTAGGGTCAACTACGTTCAGTGCTTACACCCATGCCATCATTCATACGTTCAATGAACTCTTTTCTAACAACAACTAAAAACATTACTTATATCCATTTCTGAAGAATGGCTTTGGCCCTTATGCATTTCCACGCTTCAATTGAATTCTAAAATAATATCCTTTTAAAAAATGAATTCATTTAATTAATTTTTAGGGGTAAAGTTTATGAATTTTTGACTAAAATACGTAACGTAACGATCAATATCATAACTAGGGATGGGATTTTCATTTATTTACATATTTTCTTCCGAGGCCTAAAATGCAGGTATATGCATTCTAAATGGTTCTTACCATGATATTAACCGTTTTGATCCATTTTTAATTTCCACATTTTGTGGTTTTTAAATACTTTTACATATCTTTCGATAAATACATTTTTTTTGTCCATATTTTGCAACTTTTAGGAAATTTTATTTAAAATTATTGTTAGTTTTTTGCTTGTTTTACGTACATTCAATCAGTACCTAGAATAAATAAAGTGTAAAGCAGAGAATGAACGTAGGGATTAAAAAATTTATTGGAAAAATCAAAAGGCACAAAAATATCGACAGTTCTCAGAAATTTTGGATCCACTCCTTAACACGCTTATTTATTCAACAGTGAATTTAAAAAAAAAAATAATGAAGCCACAGGAAACAACGGAACATTTGCAAAATCAAAATTAGAAGATGTTTAAAAAAAAAAGGAATTGACGACTTGAAAATAATAGCACAAAAGTACAAAAGAGAAAACCCCGAGAAATATTTGGCCCTTAAACTTAAAGAGTTTAATAATTTTAATTTCGCACCCATCAAGTCAGTCGACGTGGAAAGATCGTTCAGCAAATACAAAGCTTTACTTCGACCGAATCGTTGAAGAAAATCTTAGAATGCATATTATTTGCTACGTTTTTGATGATGAGGATGAGGAAGTTAAATAGGTTTCCAAAACATTTTTTACATTTTTTTTATTTTGATTTTTTACAAGTATTTTAAATGAAAACTTATTTTTATGTTAATATTAAACTTTTTAAATATTTTAATTTTTTCCATATTTTCAATATTTTTAAATAATTTATTTTTTGAAGAGAAAAGATTTGGCTCCGCCGGGAGTCGAACCCGGGTCTCCTGCGTTACATGCGAGGATGCTAACCGCTACACCACAGAGCTCGGCTCAAGGCAGAGCAAATCCTTCCTCTTCACTGATACCTACTCCCCCTATTTCACAAGTTTTGCGAGTAGTAGCGGGAGGTGGACAAATTTTGTCCAATTTATGATACTTATTGACATAAGTCAATTTTTTAAAATTATTTTAATTAATCCAATCTTAAATTGTGGCTGACCACCAATTTTAAATTATTTTTAAATAATTTATTTTTTGAAGAGAAAAGATTTGGCTCCGCCGGGAGTCGAACCCGGGTCTCCTGCGTTACATGCGAGGATGCTAACCGCTACACCACAGAGCTCGGCTCAAGGCAGAGCAAATCCTTCCTCTTCACTGATACCTACTCCCCCTATCTCACAAGTTTTGCGAGTAGTAGCGGGAGGTGGACAAATTTTGTCCAATTTATGATACTTATTGACATAAGTCAATTTTTTAAATTATTTTAATTAATCCAATCTTAAATTGTGGCTGACCACCAATTTTAAATTATTTTTAAATAATTTATTTTTTGAAGAGAAAAGATTTGGCTCCGCCGGGAGTCGAACCCGGGTCTCCTGCGTTACATGCGAGGATGCTAACCGCTACACCACAGAGCTCGGCTCAAGGCAGAGCAAATCCTTCCTCTTCACTGATACCTACTCCCCCTATCTCACAAGTTTTGCGAGTAGTAGCGGGAGGTGGACAAATTTTGTCCAATTTATGATACTTATTGACATAAGTCAATTTTTTAAATTATTTTAATTAATCCAATCTTAAATTGTGGCTGACCACCAATTTTAAATTATTTTTAAATAATTTATTTTTTGAAGAGAAAAGATTTGGCTCCGCCGGGAGTCGAACCCGGGTCTCCTGCGTTACATGCGAGGATGCTAACCGCTACACCACAGAGCTCGGCTCAAGGCAGAGCAAATCCTTCCTCTTCACTGGTACCTACTCCCCCTATCTCACAAGTTTTGCGAGTAGTAGCGGGAGGTGGACAAATTTTGTCCAATTTATGATACTTATTGACATAAGTCAATTTTTTAAATTATTTTAATTAATCCAATCTTAAATTGTGGCTGACCACCAATTTTAAATTATTTTTAAATAATTTATTTTTTGAAGAGAAAAGATTTGGCTCCGCCGGGAGTCGAACCCGGGTCTCCTGCGTTACGTGCGAGGATGCTAACCACTACACCACAGAGCTCGGCTCAAGGCGGAGCCAAATCTTTTCTCTCCAAAAAATAAATTATTTAAAAATAATTTAAAACGGTGGTCAGCCAAAAACTAAGATTAGATTAATTAAAATAATTTAAAAAATTGACTTGTGTCAATAAATATCATAAATTGGACAAAATTTGTCCACCTCCCGCTACTACTCGCAAAACTTGTGAGATAGGGGGAGTAGGTATCAGTGAAGAGGAAGGATTTGCTCTGCCTTGAGCCGAGCTCTGTGGTGTAGCGGTTAGCATCCTCGCATGTAACGCAGGAGACCCGGGTTCGACTCCCGGCGGAGCCAAATCTTTTCTCTTCAAAAAATAAATTATTTAAAAATAATTTAAAATTGGTGGTCAGCCACAATTTAAGATTGGATTAATTCAATATTTTTATTACATATATTTGTAAATATATGTCCATATTTTGAAATCCTATCTCTGATCATAACGAACTGGATTGACTAACCGCTGAGTATTTGAAGGTGACTAAGAGCCAGAAGGATAGATAACCGCGCGCTAGCTATGACATCTGCATATATGTAAATGGTGACTAGTGACGGGGTGACGGATGCGCGAGCTCTATGTACAGCGGCCTTCCGCAATCCGGGGCACTCCAGCCCGATGCTTCAAACACCGCGCTCCGAGCCATTAGAGTCAAACTGGGGTCTCATAAATCACTCCAAACGGGTTTAATCTCTCAACGGTTCAAATTGTATTGGGACAAAAGCACTCAAAAAAATGTAAAAACTTCTTGCTTAAATTGTTGAAGCAATGGCATGAACTCAATGCCACAAATTTTAACCCATTATGGGACAGCACTACTTATGCTCCGATTTTAAAAATATTTTCAATGAAACAGTTCTAGGAGCTTACATTGAGCATGAGAAAAATAATTATGTGCTTTACAAGTGGGACAAATATCACCCACTGTCCTATAAAGGGTTAAAGTGCTCGTATTGAAAAGATATTCGACAATTTGTTTCTGAGCCGGCGTTACTTCACAGTCACAATTGGAATTCAAGTCAAATGAAATCAAGTCATATCACTTGTGGTGTACCGCAGGGATCAGCAGGAAATATATAAGCAGATTAGCGACGCCTGAGCGAACAGTGATATGAAATAAATACCTAAACGATATGAAGATTACAAAACAAAGTGTATCAAAAAATATTAATTTTATAAACATGAATAAAATTTTATCAGGTTAAAAAAATGTTAAAACGTCCAATACATTTTTTAGGCATTGATTTAAAACCCAAATTCATTGCAATTAAATTAATGACCATGTGAACCGACCAAGGTGAAACGAAAGACCGAATGCCTTGATAAACTTTGAAACTTGATTCTGATTAATATTTCAAGAAAATAAAATAAAAAGTAAGACAGTTTAAAAGTATCAATGCTATCTTTGAAACAACGAAATCCGAACTGATAGGAAAGGATTTTTTTTCACTTCAGTACAACCACTTTTCTGTTACGCTCTATTTACTAATGACTGTCGATAAGGAATGAATCGCCCGAGATTACTTTAAAAATACAATAAGCCAATCACCGATTATTTCTATCCGAATTTCTATTATTTCTTAAAGTTTACTCTAAAATTTGTCCCATCCTTTCACTCAATTTTGATCAAATGACACATCACATGCATATACATAAATCAATTACCTCATTTCAGGTTCGTATGGTTTAACGTTTAAGTACTAGTCTATTCACACACACACACACACAGACCATTTCGCTGGACTTGATTATTTAGACCCCAAAGCGTGTATTTACTTTGAAACCGGAAGTCGAAATTTTTCACGATCGCAATACACTCCCTTATATAAGTATGTGAAAGTAAAAATTAAATGTCATATTAATTTAAATTAAAATAATTAACACCATAGAATATAAAAAACTAAAATGAACCTTATTTCATCCCAAATTGTTTAATATTCTTTTAATTGTTACATTTCAACACATTTATAACAAAATGTCTGTAATTCAAAGAGGCTTTTATAAATATAAGAAACGCCTTCCAACATTTCCATTCCAAATTTTTATTATCTTTTTTTCTGTTAAGACACCAAAATAAGTTTTTCTGAATTAGTCTAAAACCTACCATCAGCCCAGAAAATGGATCATGGTTTCATCCTCTTTACTATTACACATAGAGGATGTGTACTACGTACACTATATCCTTCACCAGGGCTTGCAGTTTATGTTAAAAAGCTCCCGCTTAGCCTTCAACACTGAATTATTTCGATCGAGTTTTCTTCGTTTACATAGTAACTGTTAGAATAAAGTTTCTTGTAAACTAAGACGTTTTTACAAACGCGCCATAATGGCACACAGGTCTCCCGTTTAATCATTAATAAAAAATGCATACAAAAATATTAGTTCAGTTTCGAAAAAAATATCTCGCGAATGAAATAGAAGGATTGAGTGGCAATAGACGAACAATCCCTGAAGGAGCCGAGACAACTCGATAATTGGCTTCATTAATTATCTCAATGAGCGAAGAAGGGAGTCAATGAGAGACCCGAACCGCTAGGCCTAAATAGGAATTAGGGGGCTAATTCGGTTATGTAGCACAATCACTGAGCTCGCGTCATTGTGCCGCCTCGAGCTTCCAATGTGCCTTCCTCTTAATAGGCACAAAGGCGAGGCTCACTGTTCCCACCACCATTCAGGAAGTTTCATCCATGTTAATTCCCCATGAATCGGGTACACTTAGGCACCTGTTCAAACCTTGAACAGATATGTAATAACTTCAAACCACTCCCTGCCAAAGGTTACTTCCAATAAAATACAAACATAGAGGGCTAAATTTTTTTAATGATTCCGTCATAACTTTAAATATAAATAAATCGGACTCACGACAATAAATTTTTAACCAAATTTTAAAAAGGAGGCTCTAAAACATTTAAAAATTTTAAACTAAAAACATTTTTAATGAAGAGTTATGAAAAGACACTCCGGGCGTAGCACTTGAACTTGTAAACTTCAGGTTATCATTTATAGTCAAGGGAAATGCGCAAGCCCGCTCGGCTAGCCCGTCCACGTTCTTAAACTGACTTCTTTTTCCTCTATGTTCAGCTGTCACTTTCCTGAAGAAAATTTCCCCAAGATGTTCCTTCCCACTTTCATTTCATCAAGATCCGATGGAAACTTCATTAGCGTTGACTTATCTTTTTCCTCATTTCATATATAAGCTAGGAAGGGATCAATGTCAATAAATATACTTTGGAATGACGTGTTGGGGCACTTGCAGTCCAGCATAATAACATGGCTGATTTCTGCGTACAGAATAATGAAACCCAAAGTGAATTCACACGATAACATTTCGTTCCCCTTCAATGGATCTCTTGTAGCACAAAGATAGGAAAACGTTTGTTTCTTAATATCATTCTTAAATTGCCACCTCCTTCACAAACAACTAAAAAGGTACAACCCTACTCTAAACTAAATTAACACTTCAATTATATCAACTTGGAAAAGCAAAGGATTTTGCAGAACAATTTCCTTTTCCTATCAGAATCTTCTATTTCTCCTTAGTACAACTGTCATGCATCCCTGTCCTGTGGCACTGTCATTAATTTTCGCACATTTAAGTAATGCCTTGTTTAATTGGTCACTCAGTCTTGGTCATACAATTTCGATGTCTCAACACTGCGATGACTATAACAGGAGCTCAGTAAGAATTTTCTTAGCAGGTAAATCACTATCTGCTATTGCTGTAAGTATAGTCCATCAGAATACTATTATTTAAAATTCAGTTTTACAAATATTACATACCTAGAATAAACGTAGAAAAATACTACAAGGGAAGGAAATCTTTTAAATGATACCTTCATCATCTAATTTAAAACTTGGCGTACATTTTAGAAATAATATATGGAAGATTAATATTACTGGACTGATACTTGGATACTCCTCTGGTTGCTATACTAAATACTTCACAATTTGTTTAGATTTTAACTTTATATAAAATCTTTAATACTCTATAATCAGCAAATAAACGATTAAAAATTAAATCGCAGCAGACTATTTAGAGGATTTTTTGGAAGCTAGTGATTTTGGCTACTAGGAAAATATTTTTGCAGGGTTATATTTTATGGATAATGCTATTGTGAGGGTGGTGCCTAAAGAAATGCACATCTGATTTTCAAGTTTTATTTAGTTTTTTTTCCAATTAGTAGGGAATACAGAGACATTTCTCTTTAGCACTTCTATAAAAGATCGTAAATCTTTAGGTTTGAGTTATAGACAAGCAAAGTATTCTTTTATTAATAGCTCTTATCCTGGCAATTTCTGTGGATCTCACTATTTTTCTTACCTTGAAGGAAAAATAGTGAAATATGATCAAGTATCAAAACAATTTAGAGCAAAAAAAACACCTTTTAGAAATATTATATAGAAGATACTTTTTCAAGAGCAATTTTGGAGTGTATGGTCAACAAGAAGGCAGACGAAAGGCGAGTGGAAAGCACTCGATAGTACTCGAAACTTACTGTTTTCTTTTTTTCTTTTTTTTTCTTTCTTCACTTCAATTGAATCAACAATAATTGTTTACTGAAACATTAAGAGCTAAGAGGGAGGCCAATCAGTTGATAAGCAAATATTGTGATAGCGACGGCAGCGGGTCTCTATTTCGTTCTGTTTGCTCTACGACCTCTATCTGTGTATGTTGTTTCAGTAAACACCATGATCCCGGGGAGCGGTAGAACCTAAACAGTTTTAGGTTGGTAGGTGTCGCCTCCATTCCAGATTTTTTTTTTTTTTTTTTTTCCATTAGCTGAAATATAATTGAATCAGTCGATTCAGAAACCGGAAATGTCAAAAAAAAAATCGATTTTCGTTTTATTTTTTAACTTTAACGAAATGCCACCTAAATATGACTAAAGAGGCTCTATATAGTCATATTTAGGTGGCATTTTCATCATAGACATGTAGTCCTACGTAATATAAATCAGACTGCAGCTACAGTTTATTTTTGTTAAAAGTGTTGCTTGGCACTATTTTGCCCCGACCCCTTTAATTCACGAGATACCCGATAAGCCCAGCTGATCTATCGGGCTTAAAGACCATTCAAATGATCGTTGTCAGGAGAAACCCGAAAAAACCATGCATTGAAAAATATCTCTCTGTAGCAAAAGCAGTAACTTATGGCGTAAAATTTTTGCATGGCCTCTCACTGCCAAAGAACCTATAAGATATCCATAGGAACCATTTCATAATTATACTTGTATATTTACACTTTCAGTTATTTTTCATTTATTAGACAATATAAGTACGCTTGTAAGTGTTTGGTATAGTAATTTCCAAATTATGTAATTATCGTTTGTCTTCCATAATAAGGAGAAACCCTGCATGTCTAAAAAAACATTTATTTTTGAGATATATTCAAAGAACATAGATTTATCAAATCATGTAAAATGTGTTCTACGAAGGAATATGTGTTGGAGAAAATAATTTAAGTCAAGGAAATCTCTTAAAGCAAAAGTACAAACGTTTTCCCCACTTCCCTAATGATTAGAGTTTATGGACGTCGGGTTTTTCTATTCATTCCATACAAACATTAACATCAGCAAAACACCTCTGTCCTCAGCAATTAGCTGGAGTTTTAGGAGCTATGTGTGTCTAGCAGTACTGGTTTCTGAAATTAACTTAAATTCCAACACCAACCATAGCCACGAGAAATAAATATTAACTTAAATAAAAACTTTAATAACTGAAAGTTAATAATAATTAAAATCCAAATACAGACGGCTTCGATTATTAATGGCTTCAATCGTGAACGGTGTAAAATTATATAATGTGAATATGAAAAGACCTTAGGAGAGTGGAGCGGGAGTGGAGCGAGAGTGGAGCGGGAGTGGAGCGGGAGTGGAGAGAGAGTGGAGCGGGAGCGGAGCGAGGCCGGACCTGTGCCAATATTGTGATTAACCTCTCTCTATTCCTCTTTAGAATATTTCGCTAGTGAGACCGGACCGGGAGCGGAGCGAGACCGGAGCGGTACCGATAGTGGAATTCTCTGTCTATTTCTCTTTAGAATATTTGAGCGGACCGGGAGTGGAGCGGGAGCGGAGCGATAGTGTGAATCCGCCCTTAGTAGCAACAATTTATTATTATACAATTATCTCATATCAATTTTTATAATATATCAATGCTCGGATTTTTATATTTTTTTCATAGTCAGAGAAGGGATGGTCGACATGGGACATTCATGGACTGTCACTGGGGAGAACCAACTTTCATAAATTTATTTAACGTATGTAGCTGATAATTTTGAGATTAGTACAGACGAGATTTTTTTCTTCCGATGTCAACCATCAGAATTTTTACTGTCAAAAACGATGTATTTGCTATTGATACCCATCCCTATTCCGCGGAAAGCGTCTAGTATATCAAGTCACAATCGTACTCCGTATTCTAATCCTTAAAAATAATTAAAAAATGGGGTGACCTTTAGCAGTTATTTTAATTATAAAACAACTTATTTCAAAAGAAAATATAAGAATAAAATTCACGATTTCCGATTGAAAATTGAAAATTATCGTAATTCACGTAATTCCCGCATGTTAGTCACCCTGTAGAGCTTAAGCAAGCTAGTTAGTTATTATAGAAGTACAGGGTGTCCAAAAAGAGTATTCGGGGTTTGAAAGTTGAATAAAATCTCAAATATAGAATATCAAGTAGGATGTTAACGCTTTATTTAATTTAATTTAATAATTTAATTATTATTAATACTTTATGTTAACACAATGAACTGGAAATTTATTTTGAAAAAACAATATTGTCTAAGTGTCCACCATAAAGCTGCTGGTACTCCTCGAATCTCAAACGCAGTAAATAGTGTAAACAGCACTGTAAATAGTGAGCGTTACTGTGAAATTATAAGAGGTTTTTTGGCCCAAGAACTTCAAGAGTTTAAAGGATATAACTCTAGAACATGGTTTCAGCAAGACGGGGCCACTTGCCATACTTCAGTCTTATCAATTGCTACGGTAAACGAATTATTCCAAAACAAAGTTATTTCTCGTAGAGGCACCATTAGCTGGCCCCCCAGGAATCCCGATCTCGGTCCTCTTGACGTCTTTCTGTGGGGATACCTGAAAAGTAGGGTATGCGAAAAGAAACCGATGAATCTAACGCAATTGAAGCAAATATCAGAACAGAAATGACGCCAATCTCAGGAACAATGTGTCAACGCGTTTTTAGAAATTAGCGTTTGAGATTCGAGGAGTGCCAGCAGCGTTATGATGGACACCTAGACAATTTTGTTTTTTAAATAAATTTCCAGTTCATTGTGTTTAAATAAAACGTTAACATCCTACTTGATATTCCATATTTGAGATTTTATTCAACTTTCAAATCCCGAATACTCTTTTTGGACACCCTGCATTTCTAAAAACAAAATTATATGAGAGGTGAATGCGTCTTAAAATAATTTCACTAGAAATAAGACTAGCAGATTTCTTATTTCCGGTTAGTAGTATTTTGGAGAGTATAACCTGAGGTATAAATTATATATATTGCTATAGCCTGCAATTAACCGATACTTAATTTAGCAAGATAATTGCTTAGCACTTAGAGGTTCAATCGAAAGGAAAAGGCCATTGAGGACAGAGAGAGGGCTTTGACGACATTATAACGCTGAGGGTCGGGTTGCGGCGAGCGATGAGCCGCTCCAGTTCACCTCTGAGTCAGCGATCAGCCTATCTGTGACCCCGATCTTGTTTGTCCCTTCATTATGGTTTGGACTTTTTTTTAGAGTTTTATAAATAAATATTTCCGAAGTTTTTAAATAAAATTGAGAAGAAAAATAAGAAGATAAGAGCTTTTAAATAATAAGCTATTAAATATTTTTCCCTTCGGATGTTGCTTTTTTTTTTTCGTAAACCCTTCCAATTTAACTCTCCTTGTACAACTCATTCATTTGTGTATATATTTATATTTACGCATGGCATTACTTTTACTATTTCAATGATATTTCTATTAAGTTTCAATGTTAAAATACGACATTTATAATCAAATATCAAAACTACGCAATAGTTTCTGAATCATCACATTTCAATCCATGGCTTTTTCTAATACAATGGAATCAGACGGTTGAGAAACACAAAAATATATTTCCGTTTTAATTTAATTAAAGGCACCCTACACGCCGAGAATTAAAATTGAAGATAAATATTTATATAATACTAATACCCTTTGATATCCGTAACATCCGTAGCCTGCTTTAACCGATTGATAAAATGATTCAACAATCCTCGCAATCGCGATATATAAGGGGTCTTAAACAAAGACAGTAGATGACAATAGGAAAATAATTCGTGAGAAATAATATACATACGATTTTTGGTTACCCGAGTCTTGCATTTGAAAAGCAGTTTTGTAGTAGAAAAAAAATTGATTGCAAGGGAGTTTCTACGTACATCGGATCTATCCACGCCCACTTTCAGTAAGGGATCCAGCCGGTTGTAAAGTTGCAACCTCCACAGCCTTTCGGTTGGATCTGTACATCATATCTTTTACTTTTAAAACTCCTTTCCCAGGGCTAAAATTCTACTAGTTCAGCGTATTATTTGTTCTTTGCGTTGCGTTACCTCCTAACTATTAGTAAAGTTAAATTCATTCGTTAAATACAAAAGAAAAATATACAAATGAGTGGGGGATGCATTCCTGGATCCGCTTATATCTTACACACACATATATAACTGTGCATTTTTTATAAAACTTTCATTGGTATATATTAAATTACAATCCTTCCATTTTGTTTCGAAGGCAGTGATCACTTAAAAGATCCAAGAGGTATTCCTTGTTTGCTTTGTTTATAGACCACTTAACTGGTAACTAATGGTGCCCTTCACTTTGACCACCAGTGTGTCAGTGCAAAAGTAAAAACATTTAACTTGTATATAAATTTGAATTGGAGATGTATATGATATCTCAAACGACCGAATCAATTATTATAAAAAAAAAAAAATAAAAAATAAATTTTAATATTAACTTTTTTTGTCGTTTTGTTTTTTGTTCTGTTAAAATAAAAAACGGCTGAATCGATAAGATGAATATAGTTATTTTCATCACTAAAAAGTGGTTGTTTTCGGTGCGCGTTCGAGTTTGAAGTGCGAGGCGTAGCCGAGCGCGGAAATTAGACCAAGCACCGAAATACACTTTTGGTACGTGTTATGAACAATACTTTTCATCATACTGCTCATACTTGAGTGCATTAAAACACTTTAATATTTCATTAGTAACTTACAGATACAATACAGAAATTAAGTTAACACCTTTTTTTTTTTAAACATCTGTTTTTTAACCTATTAATTATCGTTTCAAAAATACAATAGGCTTTTGGAAATTATTTACATTTAAGTTTTCTTTAAGAGATAGACAACTTTTGACCATCGAATATTTTGACCATAAACTAGGTGGCTTTAAGAGTTTTGCCATTTCTGAGAGATATATAAACTTCATCACACACAACCCGAACATTTCTTCTTTCTACCATTAACGAAATGTGTTGTATCGCTTTCGTATAAAGCGCGGGATTTAGCTGGAAGTAGTTCGATTTAAGCTTCTTGGGCTTGTTTTAAAACATCTTCTGGTATGTCCATGTTATTTTGCACTTCAAACATACTACTTATATTAGAAAGAAGCACAGCATAGCAGGTAAAGTTAGCGCACCAAAGAGATTTTTCAGGCCTAGGCCTAAAAAGTACAACTTTACGGACTCAAACCGAATATTGAAAACACATGATTTTGATGCAGTATGATGAAAAAATTATTTTATTTATTTATTTGATATTTGTTTATTTATTAAATAGAGTAGATAATAAGCTGAAGGGACAGAACAGGGCAGAGGCCTAGCCCAAGTGCGTGAGGTTAGGGATCGATAAGGCGACCTGCCCGGCGCGCCCTCTGCCTCTTCCCATTACCACCTTCCATAACCTCCGGCCACCCACCTTTCTCTTTTAGTAGCTAACTAAAATGGTTCCACAAATATATCGTTTAGGCATCAAATATTCAATATGGGATTAACCTTATTTTATAATATACTTATATTTACATATAATTTATGGTAGAGCTGTGAGGGGAAGAAATCAGACGAGTATACAACGATGCGGATCATAGTCGCATTGATACAAGGATATCCCAAAAAATGTTTGAAAAAAAATTATTAACTTTCACATCGGAAAGAGAAATTATCACTATCAAAGACAAACCCAGGTATGTAATATTAGTAAATTCAAAGATCCCTGTTTAGGAATTATAAACTGAATCTTGAGGAATATATCTAAATGACTAAAATAATTAGAAATTTATTCAGTAGAAAATTCGGAAAAACAAAAAACATTAATGACAAACGAGCATAAATAGGGTTCACCAGTGGTGTAGTGGATAGCATAGCGGCTAACGATACTAAAGGGAGCGGGTTCGCATCCCGCCTATGATTTTTTATAGAGTGAAAAATCCTTGCCTATGCCGTCTTCGGATGCAAAGTAAAATGGAAGTCCCGAGACTACGATGTCAAGAACTCGTTTAAGATCCCTATCCTATTTAGTCAAAGTACAGGACTCCCTATACAGCATCTTATTTAGTATCTACAATTAGACTAAGACTTAGTAGCATAATGGGGCAAAAACGAAGGAGCACAAATATATTTCTTTTATTTATTTTTTATTTAAATATTTTTTCTGTGAATTTTGCTGCAACTTCAATTATAAAGAATTAAGTGAGGGTGAAATCTTGACGGCAAAAGAAGAACCATCCTATTTACACCATACAACCACCAGCGCGAAACCTATACGTGTTCTACTAACACTTAAATACTCTCGAAACAACTGGTCAGATCCAGAAAAATGAATTGAACTCCAGCTCTTAAACAGGTTTTTTAAAATTTACTCATCCTATCACAGCACTTGGGTTTTGTAGTTTTTTTTTCTTCCTCTCTATGATCCCTACAACATACTTCATTATCTGCTGTTCAGAACCCAATAGATGATAAAAATTTCAATCATTAACATAAACAAATAACCCCATTGACATGACCATTTACAAAGAAAAGGCTAGGGAGGCAAAACGAATAGTGAAATTAGCTAAAGAAAATTGCTGGATTGAATTTGGTGAAGAACTCCAAACTAGTTATGCTGAGGATAAAAGGAAGTTTTGGAGCACAGTGAAGGGACTACGTGGAAAATAAGGAAAGCCAGTAAGAAGTATCAAAGATGGTACTGGACAGCTGGTTACTGAAGAGGCTAAAGTATTGAAAGAATGCGCATACTTCTTCAGTAAGAAATTTGGAAATGGGAATGGAACAGAAGAAAGGGATAATGAAGAATCGATAGGACCTCGGGTCGAAGAGGATGATCTTATCGAAGATTGGGAGGTTGAATTGGCAATGGCAGAAGCCAAAAACAACAAGGCAGCGGGAGATGATGGTATAACGGCCGAAATGTTGAAATATGGTGGTTGCCAAGTACAAAGGTGGTTGCTGAATATCTTCAATAAAGCATTCCAAAAGAAGGAAATTCCCACTGACTGGGAAAATAATGTCTTAATTCCCATTCACAAGAAGGGTTCCACGATAGATTGTGAAAATTATCGCCCTATATGTTTGTCATCTGTATCCCTAAAGTTATATTCCAGAATACTAGAAAGGAGGCTCAGAAGAATAGTAGAAAATGAGCTTCAGGAAGAACAAGCAGCTTTCAGACCCGGCCGACAAACCCAAGATAATATTTTCAGAATCCGATTCATGATCGAGAAGTTTGTTGAAAGGGACAAAAAGATTCACCTCGCCTTCTTAGATCTCTCTGGGGCATTTGATAATGTACCACGAGTGGAACTCAAACAGCCACTTGAAGACAGAGGAGTTCCCAGTAACATAACTCAGGCAATCCTAAGCCTATAACGGAACACTTACGGGATAGTCAGGCTTAATGGAAATAAATCAGACAGATTTAAAATGGTAAGAGGTGTAAAGCAGGGAGATAGCTTAAGCCCATTGCTTTTTATAATATACATGGACAGAATAATATGGGAAGCTAAACAGAGGAGCCCCAAATTCAAAGTAGGAAACTGGAGAATGCATCCCATGTATATTCAGAATTTGGTATTTGCCGATGACATTCTCCTAATTGCGGAAAGCAGAGTAGATTTGCAAGAAGCACTACAAGCTTGGGAAGAAGCACTAAGCAGAAAAGGTATGACTATTAACCCCAAGAAATATATACAAAGTATATGGTCGTTAGTTAGTAAGCTGGCCTAGCATCAAGAAGTTTGAAAGCCGCATACAAGCCACACAAATGAAATTCCTTAGAAAAGCTCTCGGTAAGACAAGATTGGACCGAGTGCGAAACCAACGAATAAGAGAAGATACAGGACAGGAACCGCTGATGGACTTCAAGTTCATGGCATTTCTTAGTGCAAAAAATTAAAGATAGTTTTTATTTTCGCTTTTCTATCACATTAAATTTGTTAACCTGTTGGATTTCTCAAAGAACTGATTCAAATTTAAGCAATAAGAAGTTTTATTCTCATTTAGAATTTTTATTTATAAAAAAAAGTCCTTAAAAAAAGATAAACAAAGAAATTAAAAAAAAAAATTAAACTTAAGGTAAAAAGTACTATTCTTTACACTCAACATGAAGAATTCTGCATGTAAATTAAGCGGCATATTCCTGGGTTAATCTACCTGTACCTTAACCTACCATCTTTGTACTTCTCTTTTTGCACTCCCTCCTGGCCCTTAAGGGCATACACGGGGAGATTTATCCCGGGTCAGGGGCGAGAGCAGGGAATCGATAAAGAGTGTTGGAAAAACCTGGGAACTCGGGGTTTGGACTCATGACCAACAGGTTATCGTTGGTTGTTGGGGGGCCGTAATGCAACGCGTAAAGCACGCACTGCCACCACATCTTAAGACGATATAGATAAATGGGTCAAGAACAATCCTAATCTTTTTAGTCGTACAACTGGCCATTATAAATCAATTATTTACCATTCCTAGAGGCCCATATTTCCCGATGACTCTTCTACCTATTTATCCATTTATACTCCTCCCAACTAAACAGTTTGAGTATTTTACATCCCTCATCGCTGGTTAAGATAGGTAATAAGTGTAATAGTTTTAAAGCTATTTTAACTCATCATTTAGCTACAAAATATATTGAATTGGAACATCTTTCAACCCTTGAAGATAGATTTTATAGATGCGTTGATACGAAGGCTGATAAGAGTTTTTTTTAGTATTATTTAACTATTTTATTGAAATTTATAACTTTAACAAAATAAAATAAAATGAGGATTTTAAGTAAATGTGATCAACAAGAAATTAAGAAAAAATAACGTCACGAAAAGGCACGCAGAGAAAATACCCATTAATAGCGCTCAACTACATCGTAATTCTAGCGTAAATGGACCACTATCTTTTTAGACGCCAAGGTCTGTCTAAATGCCTAAACGTCATTCACTCTACTAATAAAAACCTGGTTATTTGTACGGACTCTCTATCAGCACTTATCAGCTTGAGCAACACTTTCTCCTCAAACTATATCGTCCAAAATATATTATTAACTTCAAAAAAATTAAATAGAAACAATATCGCGGCTTTCTTTGTTTGGGTTCCAGGTCATTGCGGAATAGCCGGAAACGAGTTTACAGATCAGGCTGCCAAAAAAGCAATAACCGAAGGTATTCCCTATGGTGGAGTTCCTGCCGAAGACTATATTTCCCTCATAAAACAGAAAATAAAGATGAAATAGGAACAAAAATGGTATAGTTTAACAGAAAATAAACTGAGAGAAATTAAAAATGATGTTATCCCCTGGAAAAACTCAACTACAGATAAACGCAGAGAGATCATAACGCGTTTGCGTATTGGCCATACTCGCCTTACCCACAGCTATTTCGCGATCCTCCTCCACCTGATTTTATAACCTGCGGCAGCCCGCTAACCGTTAAACATATCTTAACTGAATGTAGAGCGTACGACAACAGAGCAATTTTAGGAATACCTCACGATCTAAATTCCATTTTAGATAAAACAATAGATGACCTTTTTGACATCCTCAAATGGAAAAACCTATACTATTTAATAAAAATATAGACTAAAATTGCAGAAGATTAGAAAATGATATAATTAAAGAAAAATGTGGGATAAAACTTAGCAGAATATAAGTTGACCCTAGTAGTTGACACCATACAAAGAAAAAAAAAAGGGAAAAAATGAGGTCTGCCAGAAATAGAGTAGAAGCAGCGTAGTTGTTAACAAGTGGGTTATGGAGTGTATTATGAAAGTGGAGTGTTACATGCTTCGAGCCCAATTTTTGACATTAAAACTGAAAAACTAGAAACCCTGATAAACATTTCTTGATCTCCAAAACTATCGCCATACTGAAACAAACCGACTAACCAAGGCATATTAACTATCATCTTATTATCAGTATATTACTACTTGACAATTAGCAAATATTTAATTAAATATTTAATATTCCAGTTAAATGGAACATCGAGTAGGTATTCCAGTCAAGAAGTCAGTCAAAGCACCCAATACTTATCCGAAACTTCTTTCTGCTTTCTAGAATCGGGCACGGAAATCGCTTTGGCTGTGAAATTTCATGTTATCGTTGCAATTGCTGTGTAAGAAACAGTAGCTGTTTCTGTGTAAAATTAACAGTGTAATAGTATAAATTTACAGTTTTTAAATTAGTGTTATAAACGTTTTTAGCAATGAAGCGTTCAAAATGTACTTATTAATCGATATGTTTTTAAAAATTATGAATAAAAGGAAAGAATATTTAATTGAAATTCCAAAATCTAAAATATACTTGTCAATCAATACGTACAAAATATAAAAATAAGTAAGACATATTTTATATAATTTATTATGTATCATGTTTCTACAATTGTATATATGTATTATATAATAACTGTACACAAACTACTCTCCGAAATACAAAAATTAGAACCTAAACATTATTTTAAAAATGTCATAGATTTTTTTTATTTAAAGAACAATTGGGGGAAAACACAGAGAAATTCTTGATACGAAGTAAAGGGGACTAGCAGAGATTGGGAAAACAAACATCCATTTAAAGTATACAATAGAAAAATTGTTTGCTCAGAGTGCTCTGATGCTGAAATGCTCTTTATTTTTCTTGTTTACTAGTTACTTCTTTTTCTTCAAAGATAGAATTCACAGAAATTGATTTCTCCGACCCCGCTTGCAAAAATAGTACTGAAAATCATCGGAGGTATTTCATTTTATTATTTATTTAAAATATTTGTTTTATTTTGGGCGTAGTTTATCATTTGATCTGATTTTTTTTACTTTCACTTACCTATATATCAAATATATAGTAAGTGGAAGTATTGCGATCGTGAAAAATTTCGACTTCCGGTTTTCAACGGAAATACACGTTTTGGGACACCCTGAGTCGAAATAACCAAGTCCCGCGAAATGGTCTGTGTGTGTGTGTCTGTGTGTATGTGTGTGTTTGTCTGTGTGTGTGTGAACAGACTAGCTCAAAAACTATAAACCGTGGGAACCTGAAATTGGGTATTTAGTGTAGATATATGCCCGTGATGTGACAGCAAAAATTTCATCAAAATTGCTCAAAGGCAGGGGGTACTTTATTTAATAACTGTTTACGTTTTTTTCGATTTTCTCAAAAACCGCTCGAACGATTTTGATTAAACTAAGTATTTGATCTATATATATGCCCGAGATATGACTGTAAAAATTTCATCAAAATTGATTAACCGGAGGGGGGACTTTACTTAATAAATTTTGTATCATTTTCACGTATTTTTTTTATTTACTCAAAAACGGCTTTAACGATTTTGATCAAACTGGGTATATGATGTATGTATATGCCCGAGATACGACTGTAAAAATTTAATCAAAATTGATCAACCGGAGGGGGGACTTTACTTAATAAATTTTGTACCAATTTCACGTGTACATATTTATTTACTCAAAAACGGCTTTAACGATTTTGAAGAAACTGGGTATTTGATGTATGTATATACCAAATATGTAAAAGCCAACATTTCATCAAAATTGGTCCAACTGAGGGGGCACTTTATTTCATGACTTTTTTTCCAATTTTTACCTTTTTTTTCGATTATCTCAAAAACGGCTTTAACGATTTTTATCAAATTCGTCATGTTTAATGAAAATTAGGTTTTCTTTAATATCAGGTAAGCTTTATCATTATTAAAATGTTCTAAGGGGGCCTTTTTTTTGGGGGGGGGGCTTTTTGGTTTGTTTGTTTCTTTCTTATAAAGTACCTTTGTTTTTGTTTACATGGAGAAATTAACTGTCTCTCGTTACGCCTAAAAATAAGAAATGGCTAAATATGAGATATGATAAAAATAAAGAAAACATAAAGAGGAAAAAAAAAGAAAAATATTCAGTCAACTCATTAAACTCGTTGAGCCCACGCTTGCGGAGTACTCCTTTAATGACAGACCATTGTTCATAATTAAAGCCGCTCTGTTCATTTGATAAGTGGCAATTAACAAAACGCATTAATTTCTAATCTAAGTAAGTTGGTAAGTGAAAGTTGTGTGTTGCGAGCACGCGCCAGATTTTTTTTTAATTAGGATGCAATTTTATTTTTGCTCTTGTTTTTGACCTGTTGATGAGATCTATGATAGTGAAAAACAATTTAGTTCAAATTCAAACAAATTACACTGCACACAGGTATGTTGATACCAAAACTTTCGAGATTAATTTAATGTCACTTTCCATAACTAGGTCACAACCATTTCAAGTTGTTTTCTTCAAACGGCAATTTTCCGGCTTAGTTCACAAAGGAAGATGGAGCCCCAATTTGTTCGTACTATAATATCCTCAATACTTGAAATACAATTTTACAATTTCATCAGTGAAAGATTCTAAATTCTTCAATAGCATTTTATGAATTCGCTATAGAGGCAATGTTGAGAGAATATAAGTAACAAAAAAACATTTAGAACCAGCCTCGTTTCGATACTTTAAAAAAAAAATGTTTTCATGTAATGTTTGCCCCTTCGATTTGCTATGAAGTATGCGATGACATGCTGTTAAAAGACACCAATCTCACAGTCCTAGTCAAATTTTTAAAACATTTACAGCTATTTTTCACCATAAAATGCTAGATTTTGCGAATTTTATAACTAGTTTTCAATTTTTTTAGTAATGAAGAAATTTTCATCCCACTTCTACATTTCGTTGTATGAATAGATATAATACTGCCTATTTTTTAAAAAAATATAAAATGTTTTAAAAATGCCCTTTCCAGAAAATTGAAATTAAAATTTTACATTTAGTTTTAAGAAAGTTTCCAAGAACCAACCAATACATTGTTGTATATCAGATGAAATGGCATGGAATGCACTGTTAAACGACACCAATCTCATATTCCTAGTCAAATTTGGAAAACTTCTACGGCTATTTTTAATCATTATTTTTTCTGTTTCTGGACCTATTTTTGAGGGCTTTAGAGACCAATAATTCAAAAACGGGTTGACATATCTCAGTAATATTTCACAATTTTTTTGGTAGATACAAGTAGTGCACTTATACCAAATTTCAGGAAAATCTGAGATAATGAGGTTCAAAATGGTTGCGTTGATTTGACGTGGAATTGCTCTTTTACATTTTCTTATAGACATCCAGTTTCTAAGAAATATCCTAAAACAGAAACTTCTTACATAAGTCGATCTGCTTTCCTATTTTAGGCGATAATACACAGATATGAAACAAAGGGACGAATGACGTAAGGAGATGAAGGAAAATAGCCCGTTCCGCCGATGGGAGAACAATGACAGAGGAAGAAGAAAGGCGTCTAAGCAGGCGGAGGAAGTACGGAGTACGGAAAAGATAAGGCCCATACAAAACACTCGGCATTGTTTTACCCGAGGAGTTACATCGCTGCATATGATTAAATAAAATTAATCTTATAAAACTCTTATAATAAAATATTTTAACTCTTTTTTTTTGGGGGGGGGGAGGGGAGGTATCATTTCATTCGACATTGAAATAGATTTATAAAAGGTCAAAACCAGATCCTTCTAAAACAGACAGTTCAATACACCAGCGAAGGAAAATAAATTGTTCTAATCTTAGGAGAAAATTATTTCAATGGAAAAACTTAACCTCCTGAAATTATATAGGTGCCTTTACACCTTACGAACCTCACCTTCGAACAAGTTCTCCTTCGAACCTTGCCGTACCGACGTGAAGCGAACAGCCATTTATACTTCACGTGACGTTAAGCGAACCAATATGGCTGACGCACCCAAAGCTAGCTTAAGATTAAGAAAAAAATCTCCATTATCAATATATTTTATATTATCTGAAAAATAATAGGAGACGATTTACAACGTTTCACAAATTACACTAGCATCACAAACAGCTCCTGTCACTTAGGAAAAGCCCAAATCAAAAGTGACACTAGCGCTACCCCCGAACCCAGGCGAACAGATGAAGTACCTAGAACACCCGAACAGTCGACGTGAAGGCTTCACGAAGGTTGTTCGAGGGTGGTGTTCAAAGGTAAAGTTCGTAAGGTGTAAAGGCACCTTATGACATTCGGACAAGAAGAAAGCATGTATAGGACATACAACCCCCAGATTTGCCGACAACAGGACAGACCTACCTGTTGCTTGAGGAGGAAATAATAGACTTTTAAGGTTAAAAGTTCGTGACCTTTCACCTTGAAAATTTTATGAGCCTACTATAAATACCTATCGTCTTCCAGGAAAAAGCGATTCTTCGTGAAGATGATAAGTCATCCAGCTATCTGAACATCCAGTCTAATACAAAGCACAAAAATAGAAGCCATGAGGAAACTATTTCATAAAAGGTAGAAGATAGGTTTACTCTTCTTATTTCAATAAACGATTCTATTACAGATACTCATGGGACTACAGTGGCTACACTTGACACAAATAACGGAAGTACCTTACAAATAAAGAAATTGATGTCATCATGGATGCACTCGATGGAATTACATACTACAACATTTTTAAATAAATCAGAGACGAACTTGAAGAGGTAGTTTGGGTGTACGACCGCTTTTTCGTAGGTAGCAATAGTGTCGCTTTTGAATTGGTTAAGATAAGCTTCTAGACCTTCTTCTAGCATTTTTATGACGTGGCTTTTGTCAATAATAAGTTAGAGCAAAAGCCAGAACAGCCGTTAGTCCCAAGACAGCCGTTTTTGAAATCAAAATCATTGTATTAAGGTGCATAGGTGTGATCATATATCATTGTTCGCTCGACTTCACGTTTCAGTGTGAAAAGCTGTTCGTCGTGCGCCGGTACAGCGAGGTTCGGGGGATTACTTGTTCGAGGGTGAGGTTCGCACAGTGTAATGGCACCTTTACAAAAAGCGTATGATAAGGAAGTAACGGGGTATGTTGCAAGTGGACGGTCTAAAACGTTACTAATCTATTTCATTCAAATATTTACCATGAAAAACCATTATTGTCGGTCGCATGTTAAACCGATTATGATCACTTTGGCGACAATGAAGATTGGTACCTAATATTAAATATAATAAAAATCGTTACTTTTTTAAAGTCATAAGTAATGAGATACCGGCTAAGAGCTACTTTGCGACTGTGTGAAGTCTGGTTGGTTCTTAAACTTACAATAAATAATTTAAGCGGAAGGATGAGGGGATAGATACTCAGAACAATGACCGTCTATCTTATCTTTGAATCTAGAAGAAATGATAACGAAATAATTTTTCATTATTTAAATATACCAAAAAAAAAAAAAAAAAAAATGGAGTAGACATTTAAAGATATTTAATGCTTTTGAGTATGTCCTCTTGCAATTTTATGCCAATTATTATGATTTAATTTTATTAAGATAAATAGCATAACAGGAAATGAGCATAGACAGGACGTAATAGACAGCTCATTTCTCAAGACTTTTTTTTTAAGAGAAATAAATATACCTCGCCTTCCCATAAGGTTATTTTTTTTCTTCATAAGCTCAGCTATGTTTATCTCGAAAGCTGCTTTTCCCATCTCAGGAAGCGTCGTAAATTTTATTTTATCAAGTGCAGAATAAATAAAAGCGAGGAGAGAAGTGACTGTAATTAAGAGAATGGGCGCATAGCGTGACCTCTGGCCTAATCATCTAAAAGTTTGGACACAGTCTGTCATTGTGAGCTTTCTAGGGTTTAGCTTTTTTTGGTTTTATTTATTTTTTATGGCTAATACTTCAGTTTTGTTAGTTATAACTTGACTCTACTCGAACCATATGGACCGTTCATTCCGGTTTATCAATTTTTTTCCCCTATGGGCATTATACACCATGTTAGGATATTTAGAGACTTACATCTTGCGAATGCAAAGTTAGTTCGGAGGATGTAGGATGTACAACTCCAGCTTACGTTTCTACAACTCAAAAATCTACTTCTCAATGATGATATTAGCTCACTTGGGTTCAATGACAGTGACAAATCATACTATGTCCCTGAGGTAGATCATCCATGGACCGAAACCTCCGGGCGGCTTCTGACGTTCAAGAAAACATCATAGCGATATTGTGAATGAGGACAAGGGATAAGTCATTAGTGTGAAGTTATCCAAAATATTGTTACCACCTACACAGCCTGGGATACCGGCCACTTTTTTTGAAATTATTAACATCCGGCTAAAATTCGTAAGTGGCTTCGTTTTTACTAATGCTACAACTTTTTTATCTACGAAAATAACATGTAAAGATGTCTATCTTTGAGATGCAAGTCTGAAGATACGTCCCACAGGCCAACATGACCATTTGATTGTACTGTTTGTTATTGAACAATAACCTGAAAATTAGCTGGAGGTTCATACATTTTCATATTTGTCAGATTGACATATTAGTGGCGTGGGTCACGACAAACGGCCCAGATACGAAAATGTCCGTAGATAAAAATTTTTCAGCCGGATGAATAAATTCACAAAAAGAGGCCGGGATCCCGAACAAACACACACAGTGAAAAATCAGACTATTAATAGTAATTCCATTACGTTAAACCAAATGCCAACCAATAATTATTGTCATAATTTAAATATTTCGCGGATTTAATTATTCTTAGGCTCATTATTATCAATTTTACTTGGCATTTAGCTACACACCAACATAATGTAATAATTAAGTTTTTGTTCTGAGAGAGTGGGGAATCGGCTATGTTTTAGACGCTTTTCGATCCCTGTTTGATCTCTAATACAACTTAATGTCGCATCAATGAAACTAATACACAGTTTTGTAATACTACACTGCACAAGAATCGAAGAAACGCGGACTAGATTAGCAACGTTCGATAGTAGGTTGAACGTGATCCTCGGTTCTCTGAAGAAGTACTATCGTACATACTCTCCCATGTTCCATTCCAAGCTTGCTCGGTAGGTTTTATAACTTATTATGGACCTGAATAATATATAAAATGAAGAACGAAGAAGTCCAAAGACCCGCAATAGGCTGAAATGGGGTTTGGGTATAAAAAATGAATGCCGTTATAAAAAAGAAATAAAAAAACCTTTACCACTACAACCCATGAAGGGCCTTGAGTCAGTACTGTGCAAGGAAGTACAGTTACTTGTTCCGCGGTCGTGAAAGAGGTGATTTGACCGTGATCACGCTCAACCACCAGGTTTACCTCCCACTTTATAGAGACTGGGTTCACCGCATGAAGGTCGGTCTCTCGGCCCACGAGACGATCTGTGGCAGAATATTAAAAAAATACTCTGCCAAGTCAGTTTCGAAATCGGGACCTTGAGCACAGTAGCTTGTTGCCTTATCAATGAGCTTTATATCTGACGTTACCGATAAAAAAATTATTAATAAGAGAAATATTACCAGTAACAAAAGCTGTAACATGACAACCCATATCCGGATAGATTATTGTTTATAGAGAATCAGTCATTAAATTATAGGACATTTTTTAAACACTGTTTTAAATAAATTGGATTGTTTTGTCTTTACTCAAAATAAAGTAGGCTAAAAGAAAACTGAAAAATATCTTAGGAACATGAACTTTATAGTTATAAAAAAATCATGATTTTATTAACATCGAATGATAGCTGATAACATTGCAGATACACAACTAGATGACTCAGTTAAAATGACTGATATCTCAAAACCATAAAAAATAAATCCAAAAAAATATATAATCTATTGATATTAATACGAAAATAATATCAAATATATTTGATAAGAAATTGATCGAATGAATGCCTAATAGTACATTAATCTGATATTAAAGAAAAAGGGCAGCCAAAAAAAAAAACACTGAATCGTAATGAATCTAATGAATCCGAAAATGGCCAGAGGCTTTTCGGCTCAGAACAAACCATTCAGAGTTAGAAATGCAATACCAAGGGTACACGTCCATCAACCTTTGCCTGATAAGATAGCTCTTATCTCCAGCCGAATTTGGCAAAAGGTAACGTCCATCAAAGCAATGGAAATTTTCATTGGATAAAGAGCCAGTAGAGCATACTAAGCCCTTTCGGATCTTTGTTCCTTTTTTTTTTTTTTTTTTTTTTGGGAGGGGATGGATTTATGTTTTAGGTAATATCAATATAATTTTAAATCAGTCATAAATAACGCTTAATAATGCTAACACTTATATAATCTCTTAGTCGAGAAAGATTGATGACTATATGAAATATTATATAAGTAAGAATACACAATTTAAGAATCTCCATAAGCACAAAATTACAAACTCAAATACGGTTGGTTACAGATTATTTTTGGTGGGTACTAAATAAATTATCGTGAACGGAAAGATAATTGACCTTTATTATTTTAGAAGCTCTGAGAATTAAATATAAAGAAATGTGTGTATCTTAAGAACTTGTGCCGTAAGCTTCCTACCCTAACAGCTCGATTAATCATTTTTTTTTTTTTTTTTTTTTTTTTTTTTTTTTTTTTTTTCTCTAATCAGAGACATTTGTTTATTTATTCCTAACACAAACAAATAACGTTTTAGCTTTGGTTTTTGCAAGGTAATGTTTATTTTAAATAGAATTTATTTATATCACTGCCTAGAAATAATTGAATTGTTAAATTTTTGCTATTTATTTATACTTAATTAGTTAGTTTTCTTTATTTTTCCATATCGATTGTACAGAGGCCGAGTCGACTCGGCATTCTACAGCAGTAAGAAAAGCCCTGACGTCGGCTACAATAAAATATGTAAATATCACATACTTGTGCTTATTATTTTGACCGCAACCCCAACCAATTCCTGTTCATTATATCTACGGTAAACTATCTTCAACCATCATTATTGTAAACGAATATTCGCCGTATTTATTCCTGTGTGTTTTATTTTATTTTCCTTCTTCGAGGTTTACATGTTGTTATAGCAGATATTATTAATTATTTTAATTAAAACAATATAAATTTAAAAAATATCCGTCATTGCCTGTGAGCTATAGAATTATAGTGAAATTCGCTAAAATTAAATAAAGAATATTCCAGCTGAAACCAATAAATGAACCGAAAACAAACAATTAAATATATATCAATTTCAAGAAATAAAAAATTAGCTAAATGCCATTGTAACTGTACTGAGTGCCAATAACTGTATGGTTTACCCTACTAAAAATTTCAGTTAAAGATATTTCATATTACTACTTTGGAATTATATGTTTTTATTCAACGGCACTTAACTCAAAACTATTTGGGAATATTATATTTAGATCACCATTAAAAGTAAAGTTTAATGGACTGAATCTGTTTTCATATCTGACAACTTGATTAGAGATAGGATTTAATAAAAAGGTTATTCCGAACATACTGTCCCCGCACTGAGAACAACTTCGAACAGTGAGTGATTTGTTCCCTGGCAGTTTCATCTATTCGTTCTGAAATGAGGTTGGGAATTCTTGCAATAAACTCGATACCTCGATAGCCAGCCACATCGATGCCCAGGCTGCAGTAGACAACACGGGTCGGGCGGGATCAAGCTGATGAAATTCGATTTACCCTATCAGCCCTCTGCCAACACTGATTCACTTATATCCGATTTGAGGTCCTTTAAACGGATTGGTTTGGGCTACCTTCCAGTTTATTGAACATGATGAAACATAATTTTATAAAAGACAAGGGAAAAAAAATATTTTTGAACAGGGCTTCTGAAGCTCTCTTCTATAGCCTGAAAATAAGATATCTGAGCGGTGTTAGTTTATATATTTGTTTATTACTTATTAATGAAATAACTTAGTTTTTTTTTTGTTTGTTTTTTTTTAAATGAGGTAACTTATTCCATATTTTTTTTATAACTTATTGTTCTGAGACGTTTCGGGCTTTTGGAGTTATATTCTTGAATTGTGTACAACCATCAACATAGTTAACCCTTTTTATTTTTTTTTTTTTTTTTTTTTAAAGTTATAAACACTTGGCATGAAATAAAAGTAATAAAATTTAAAAACATTTTGGTTGTTGTAGACACTCTCCAGTGTCTGTCGTTTTTAAATTCAGGCGCTAACTAGAAACTAAATTTATTTAATACGGTTACAATTTTTAAGTTCTGGGATTCATATAACTCAACTATATAATATAAGTATAATAAAATATTTAAACCATATACATCCTTCATAAACAATGATTTTATGTACTTATATGATGTACAACGTATATGATATTTATGTACTTATGAAACGTGAAAACATGAGAATTTCGTAGGGCAGATGTTTTCGCTTCCTCATTTCCTACATCAGTGGTGGCGAACCTATGGCACGCGTGCCTGAAGTGGCACGTAGGAAAATACTGGCTGGGATGTGATTAAAAAAAAAAATTCCTTTCATATTTAGCATGTCATGAGAAACCTGATCAAGTTATATTGACAAATAAATCTTCTTCAAGTTACAACCAATTCAAATAATTTGAAATTTGAATATCCAGACACATCAATGATTAAACTCGATTTGTAGATGTTTGGGTGGTTAAATTAAAAAAAAAAAATTAAATGCAGTTGATCAATTTTCTATCTAGTTATATATCGAAAAAAACATTTGTCGATTTGAGACGTGACGTGGAGCTAATTTAAAAAAGATTAGTTAATGAAGTTGAAATGAAATTCCCGAAACTTTCAGTTGGCGATGGCTATTTGATGAAAATATTGGCAATTGTTATTTTATCAATCTCCTCATGCTTGTGAGTCAGTATTTCCTGAAATGAATCATGTAAAAAACCATAAAGGAAATAGAATGAGCGATGAACCTATTGCGTCACCCATAACACATTAGATATAAAACGTAACCAGCACTAAACGGGGTTACGTTGAGCCAATGAGAGATGGATTAAAAAAGAAAAAAATCATCTCTTTAATGTTTTATTATCTTTTATAAACAAAAAACAGTACAGTCATAATTTATAAATAATAGATACCTAATCGATCTGTACACTACATATAATGCGGTAATAGAGATCCCATTTTCTGCTCAAGGAAGAGTTGGTTTTTGATAGATCAAATGAAAGAGAATTTTACGGTTTCGAGGTGAATTGAAATTACCAAATTCTAAAGTATGGCTTAAATAAAAGCACAACATTTTGAGGTTTTAACTTGGAAATGTCGACGGATCGCAACAGGAAAAAAATTCTTTAATAAGTTTTGGGAAGATATGGTCTTGTTGCATAAGTAAAGAATTTTAATCACCAGTAATCAACCGTTTTCGAGAATTGGATTTGAAATGCTATGACTTTGCTATGGATATTTACATACATGTTGAGGTTTGTTTAAGTTATTTACAAGTGATAAGACAAACAGCTATTACGTTATATTCCATTAAGTTAAGCTAATTAACCCGGGAGAGGTGTCCTTCACTTATGTTATACACAAGAGGTGTCCCATGAGCATTATCCTGATAATTTTCATCACCATTTTTTTGTTAATTTTAACTTATAATTATTCAGTAAAAAGGAATAAATATGATATAAATATCAGAATCAGAAAAATCGAAGAATAGAGATAAAAAAATGTTTTTATAAAGATTCCGACACGCGGCATCATCCTATAAACGTACCATAGTCATCATCCTTCACGTACAGTCTTGGCCAAAAGTATTAGGCACCACATTTATATGGGGTCACCTCTGGTGTAGTAGTTAGTATGCCAACCTACAATACTAAAGGTCGCGGGTTCGCCTCCAGCGGTGGCCCTAGAATTTTTTAATGAGAGTAAATAATCCTTGGCTATGCCATCCCTCGGATAGGACGTAAAATAGAGGTCCCGAGCCTGTACGATGTAAGGTACTCGTCAAAGATCCCTATCCTAATTATACTTGGATAGGCAAAATTAATGACTCCCACTGTAGCATCGTCAGATTATCCTTTAGTTAAAGGGACGTTAAACAAACAAACCACATTTATATTACATCTACTTTCTAACATATGTTCACTTAAACATACGTTAAATTAATATTTTGTAATCAAGCCTTTAGCTTTTATGACATCGCTTTTCCTTTCCGGGGTAGAATTTAAAGCCTTGAAAAATCTTCTTTGTCTACCTGGACCCCGTTTTTGGTCTACCGAAATCCCGTTATTTTTTTTAAAAAATAAAAAGAACAATACAACCACTTTTGGGCTAACTACATTAAAAATTTAGTTGACAAACATAACCCTAAAAATAAAGAAACTTGTTTTCAATTTAGATCATGAGAAAAAAAAATAGAAATATTTTTTTAATAAAATCTTTTTCACCAATAAGTTATAAGTTATTTCGGAAAGAGAGTTTGGAAAGTTAAAAGGGATAAGAAATTATCATTGTTGATTTTTAAATTAAATTGAATAAAAATTAGATAAATACTGAGTTATACGTAACTTTCCCGTATAAATATAAACCGGATAGTCGAAGAAATTTATTACCTATTAGATTCGAAAACGGTACTATATTTACACGAAGGGAATTCACGAAGGGTATCTTCCAACGAACTGAATATAAATATGAAATACGAGTAGAGCGGCCATAGATAACAGGGTGAGGACATGAAAAGCACTTCCGCTGCTATCCTGTTAATATAATGCAGGGCTGTCGCCGGGCCCACTGCCCGATGCAAGCCCCTAATCTTTATTTCCACAGGCACACTATTCTCAACGCCCATTTACTGCAACACAAACATAATCCTAACATTATTCGAGGAACATATTATGATAATAACTTGAAATAAAAAGTTTTATAATCGAAGTATAGGGCGGATTCATAACTTCGTTCGGTTTTTGAAGGGTAAAAATAAAACAAGTTTTTTTCATACAACAAATAAATTTTATTTAGCAATTTGTTAACCATTTTCATTAACCACCTTTAGTTGTCATCTTTTTTAAAATTTCATTGTACCCCTCCGTGAAACACTTGGGAATTAAAAGCGAAACACAGATCGAGATAGGTTTTAACATTTCTGTCATCAGAAACGATATCCCGTTGAGACAGTTCGGAGGGACCGAAACAAGTGGTGCTCAGATGGAGCAAGTACCGAAGAACGAGGCGGGTATGATAAAACATCCTATCCGTACCGGCGTACTACGATCAGCTATTTACACTGAAACGTGAAGTCGAGCGAACCAAGCGATGTCTGATCGCACCTATGCACGACAATACAATAATTTCCATTAAAAATACGGCTGACTTGAAACAAGCGGCTGCTCTGGCTAACTTATTATGGATAATAGCAACGTCAGAAAAATGTCAAAAGAAGGTCTAGAAGCTAATCTTAACTAACACAAAAGCGACACTAACACACAGGCGAACGGATAAAGTACCTGTTCGAGTTCGTGTCTTATTTATATTTGTTCGACACAGTGTGAGGGAAACTAAACGTTTGTTGTGTGATTATTGCGGAGTGTAGACTGGCGTTGTCATGAAGTAATACAAATTTGCGATCGGCTAGTTCCGAGCGCTTCTGTCGCAATGCTAGGTCCAATTTCGTTAGCTGAGTTCAGTAGATTTTCGAATCAATCGGTTTTTCCTATTGGAAGCAAATCATAAAGCAGTGAATCGTGATAATCTAACCGTATGGAGAGAAAAATGGTTTCTGAATGTCGGCCGGCCTCCGGGGGTGGCATTAGGCGGCTCGTCATCAAATGTTCACGATCTCTTACACACGAGTTTGTCATACATTATCCACTTATCGTATCCCATCACTATTCATTTGGTAATGGGATGCCTCTCGTGCCGGTTCGGAAGAGTTGCGGATTGATGTTCGGTGCCACGTATGTTTCTGTCAGTTTTTCTGGCGCCAAAATTCATCGCGGTTATTTATATGATCACATATATCATTAAAACCAAGATATTTAAACGGTTTCAAAACCTATCTCCAGTGTCTCCACAATGTCTCGTACCTTTAGCGACCGACCTTATTCGATTAAAACCCGGATATTCGGTGGACCGACCGCAGCGAAGTGAATCTTTGAGACTACTGTACCGGACCGAAACTTGACAATCAATTTTTGAGCAGTACTTTCGGTCAAGGCATTGTCCCCAAATACCTTACATGCCTTTCGGTATGCCTCTGAAGCTTGCTTGCCTGTTTAGAAATGATAAAGCAAAATATGCCCCAATTACACTTGATCATCGCACATATTCACTACACAATAGGATAAACAAAACTAAAGCCAATGTAACCGAAAACAAACGTTTCTAAGCGCGGACTTTAGACTTTTTTTTTTTTAACATATTAAAAAAATTTATTAATTGAAATATATAAACGTTAAGATTAAAATTATTTTGAATGACAAAAAAAAGTATTAATAGAAAAATAATGAGAAAATAGAGATATAAGACATGAGGAAAGTTATGTTAATGAAAATGTACACCTATAATATACTTGAAAGTATTTTAATCTGTTTAATAAAAATTATTAACCTCATTACTACTCGTTCTCATTTGTTATTACTATTTACATATTAAATCTACCTGAATAATATTCCTGTGATAAGTTGTTATTCAAAATTTTAATTTTGTTCTTTTTTGTTTTGTTATGGACTGCAATCTTGGTTTATATTTAGACCGGATAAAGACCTTTAACTCGGATCGAAACATCGGATACAATTATTTATTTAGTTTCACGTCTAAATATTATTCTTTCTGACCAAGACCCAATTTTCACTTTAATACTACCGTTCTACAGTCGTTTTTTTTTTTTACGTCAAAATATTTTTTTTTCCATTGTCAAATTTAAATATCAATACATCAATATATCCACATGAAAATTATCGTATCAAAATATTTTTTAGTAAGATAATAACGTAACATATTAAACTATTATTTTAAATCAAAATATAGACATTTCTATATTTTAGGCCTCCATCTGTGGAAGATAACTGCCTAGACTGTCCCACAGAATGGCAAATCGTATATTTAGAACGAAAGTAAAAATTAAAGATTTGATATTTAGCGCTCAGCGCTAAAGTCAATTCCAGAACCAGTCATAAATTATGACCCCCCCCCCCAAATAATTCTATAAAGATTAAAGGCTATCTCCTATAAATTATTTATTTTACTCTTGAATACTAAATGAAAACCCTCTTGGGCATTTTCTTAGGGTTTTATCGTGCAAAGAAATCCAATGAAAGACTTTCTTAAGGGGAACACGGATTATTCCAACGAGCTAAGAGCACACGACCCTTTTCGACATTATAATTGTAATCCAACCTCTTCCTCGCCTTAAGCCCCTTACAATTTTTATTTTTGCCCCCTTATTTAAGAATTCAGGGCATCATTTATGGATTCGCGCGTTGTTATCAAATTATTCAAATTTTATTATTTTGGTTTTTTGAGAAGAAATTCAAATTTATTTATTAACAATAATTTTATGTTCTTTTTTTATATGTATACTTACTAAAATATTAATTTAAACTCAAACAAAACGGAGATAAAATGAGCTGCTTTTAACGATTAAAAAAGGAGGTAAAGAGTTCCTTATTGAGATATACTGATATTTGGTACTTTAATGGATCACCAGGACACGTTACAACCTCCCTGTGTTACCTGGTCTATTACTTACTTATCATTTTTTAATATTTTTTCTTATAAAAATGTGTGCAAAGAATAATAGTGTTTTTAAAATAACTTTTTTTTTTTATATTCATCTGTGACATATTAATTAAGGTAAACATTATCGGGACTTTTCTACTTTACTCCCCCTATGATTACTTATATTTAACAGTTACCTTGGAGGTTTCTTTCAAATTATAACACATGATCAATAAATATGAATTCATTGTAAAAATTGTTAAAAGGTTACCCGGTCTGCAAGTTTAAAATGTCGTTTTAATTCCAATAGAATGCGCTCTTAGCCTATTGAAGGATTTGCTTATCTCTAAACGCTATTTTGTTTGTTAGCCATTTGTTTACAAAAGTCAGTTGTTTTTAAGTCGTTTACGTGGACGTATCATACCTTTCTTTGGTGTTAAAAATGTCTAATTTTAAGCCAAATAAAGAGCATTTGCGGCATGTCATGATTTTCTTATTCAATCAAAAGAAAAAGGCATCTGAATGTCATCGAATTCTTGTTGAGACTTATGGCGATCTTGCTCCAACCGTCAAGACATGTGAACGTTGGTTTCAAAGTTTCAAACGTGGTGATTTTGATGTTACTGATAAAAAACGAGAAAATCGACCAAAAAAGTTTGAGGACGTCGAATTGCAATCTTTATTAGACGAAGACAATACCCAAACCCAACAAATGATGGCAGAACAGTTGAATGTCACTAGGCAAGCCATTTCCGATCGCCTGAGAGCTATGGGAAAAATTCAAAAGGTTGGAAAATGGGTTCCACATGAATTGGACGAACGACAGATGGAAAAACGAAAAACTGTGTGCGAAATGCTGCTTTTACGCCACGAAAGAAAGGGTTTTTTGCATCGAGTTGTAACTGGCGATGAAAAATGGATTTATTTTCAGAATCCTAAACGAATAAAATCATGGGTAACGCCAGGACAACCATCCACATCGAGTGCAAGACCGGATCGTTTTGGGAAGAAGACAATGCTGTGTGTGTGGTGGGATCAGAAGGGAGTAGTCTACTACGAGCTTCTCAAACCCGGCGAAACAGTCAATACCGACCGCTACCGACAACAAATGATCAATTTGAGTCACGCATTGATCGAAAAACGCCCAGAATGGGCTCACAGGCACGCCAAAGTCATTCTTCAGCATGATAACGCTCCTGCACATTCAGCCAGATTGACTAAGGAAACGATTTCTTCGCTTGGTTGAGAGCTCCTACCCCACCCGCCGTATTCACCTGACCTGGCGCCTTCTGATTATCATCTCTTCTCATCGATGGGACACTCATTGGCTGAGCAACACTTTAACAATTTGGAGGATGTAAGAAAATGGCTCGATGAATGGATTTCAAATAAAGATGAAGCATTCTTTTGGAATGGTATCCATAAATTGCCCGAGAGATGGACAAAATGTGTAGAAAGCGAGGGCCAGTACTTTGAATAAAATATATTATACTTTTTTTTTAAATTACTGTGTATATATTTTAAGAAATAAACGACATTTTAAACTTGCAGACCTGGTAAGTGCATATATTTCTCATTTATCGTTTAAAAGTTAATAATGAACGGATTTGAATTGTTCAATTGCTTCTTTATTTATTTTATACTATTTAATTCATTTGAAAAGTGTTTACAATTTGTATTCGGTTATGTGTTAATAAAATAATTTAAATATAGATGTGTTTGTTTATTTAAGGTTAATTAAAAAGTAACAGATATAGAAAGTAATCATAGGAGGAGTAAAGTAGAAAAGACGCACATTACCTTGTTTTTAAATATTAATATGATAATCCAAAAAAAATAATAAATCGAATCGATAACTTTGCCATAATAACTGCTTGTAAAACAAATAAGGGGATATTAAAATTAACTAATGCTGTCATTGTAGTTCTGTTCCATCGTTATTTGTGATGACTAACTGTCAGACTCATGGGCATTACAATTTTTCCATTCCAAACATTTCTCCATGTACTCCACATGCACCAATAATAGAAAATTAGTTTGAATAGGCCTGTTTACACGGTAACA